>JAOTQJ010054770.1:36599-100775 GCA_025642045.1 Solanum sejunctum
GGTCTTTATATTGAGAAAATGTGTTGGTAATCCTAATGCTATTGTACATCTTGCTGTTGTAGGTGTTGTTGAGGATAAGTTAACTTATGAGAAGGTTCCTGTTATGATTTTAGATAAAAAAGTAAAGAGATTGAGGAACAAAGAAGTCGCATGTGTTAAGGTCCTTTGGAGGAACCAACAAGTCGAAGGTGCTACTTGGGAGGCCGATGTAGACATGCAAAAGCAGTACCCTTATTTCTTCAACTCAAACCAAGCCTAAGATACTAAGTCTAAGTACCCTATGTAACTTCAAGTCTTGGATTTCATCCCCTATGTCAATCATATGTATTCATGTTTAAGTTGGCAATTTATGATGATTTCACACTTATAGTGGGATTTTGAAAGTAATGTTTAAAATGTAATGTTGTGTTCATGTTTGGGCTGATTTTTTCATGATTATTCTTGACTTGTATGTCTCTTCTACATTCAAGGGCGAATGTTCCCAAGGGGGAGATATTGAAATGATCCCAAAAAGTGCCCAAAAACGTGTTTTGGAAGTGTTCGGAATCTTGTTTTTCATATATCTAAAAAATCATTTGGAATCTTAAAAATCCGACTTCATATTCTTGTTCAGCGGACTCGAAATTAGGGTATAAAGAGTCTAACCTCGATTTTAAAACAAAGAAATCAAATTATGAAATTTGCACTTGGTGTAATTTCTAATGAGTGTCTGCGACCTATTCGCGATGCGCCAAGGTGCATTTTCTGCACGGTCTTTTCCTAGTTAGCCCAGATTTTTCTAAGTTTTGTACCTAAATTTTCCAAAAGGTATTTTCACTTATACTTAGCTTTATTTTGCGCTCATATCACCTAAAACATTCCCCAATATTTCCCCAAACACTTAGACTCATTTCTAACCCTAAATTTAAGTCCCAAACTAAAGGTCAATCTCAAGGGTTTCTTCAAGGATCTCACCCAAGCTTCAAATCTCCATTAAAGTATTCTTCAAGAACTTCACAAAAGCTATGGTATGTGGTGTTCAACCATTGGATCCTTTCATCCATGGTGCCTAAACCCTCTTTTACTTAATATTGCATGATTTAAAGTTGATTTTACATGTGGATCATGTATATTGAGATATTTACTGCACAGTGATTTTAGTTCATGAAAGTATGGTTGTTTTAGCATGTTTTGAGCTTCAAATCTTAGGTCTAATGTTGGATTTGATGAGGGGTTTTGATATGAATGTCTTGGGGATGTGGCAAGGTGTTGACTAATAGTTTTACCACTGATTTTCCTTTATGATTTCATCTCTAAATTGCACGCTCTTTTATCCCCATTACACACCCCTAAGGTGTTTGACAAAATGTCTGGTTATGATTTCTTAAGGAAATGAAGGTCTAAAGCATAAGATATGATATGATTAATTATATGATGATGAAACAAGCTTAGGTACATGATGAATACTATCTAAAGTGTTATAGTAGACCATTCCCAATTTGGAGGCCTAATTTAGGGGTCAAAGACTCAACCACTAGGGTGATGGATGCCATTATCAACAACCTAGTTGAGGGATTGATTGCTCAACAAGTAGGGTGATGAGTGAAATTATCACCAACCCAGTTGAGGGATTGATTGCTAAACCACTAGGGTGATGGGTGTAATCATCACCAACCTAGTTGACTGGTTGATTGCTCAACCGCTAGGGTGATGGGCGCTATCATCACCAACCAAGTTGAGGGGTTGATTGCTCAAACACTAGGGTGATGGATGCAATCATCACTAACCTATTTGAGGGGTTGATATATCAATGACTAGGGTGATGGGTGCGATCATCACTAATCTTGATGAGGGGTTTGTACCTCACACACTAGGGTGATGGGTGCTATCATCACCAACCCTAAGGGGTTTATACCTATGAATTCAAGCTTGGTCTCCTCTTTACTTATGATATTCTAAATGAATATGATTACTTAACCTTGTTTTACGTATGCATTGATCATACATGTCATATTGCTATATTATCCCTATTACCTATCATTATTCATTTTGGATTATGATGGTTATCTCTTGTAGCATTGCATTACACATACTTACTGCATTGAAACATACTAACACATTCTCTTATCTACATGATATCACAATGTAGGGATAAGTGCCCAAGTTGATCAACCTCCTCCTCCATATGGCTAGATGGTGCTATTCCAAGCTTGTTGGTGAGTCCTCCATTTTGGGGACCTTGGTCTAAGTTACTCTTATCCTTGTAGTGAGACACTTTCTTCTGTTCTATTGACTATGAGGGTGAGCCCGGTAGATTGTCTTGGCCCTTGCTATATCTATGTATAATAGGTTCTTGTTGTACATGTTGTGTATTTATGTATGAGCTTTGACTCTTGACTCTTGGTTATGATGCTTATGAAATCTTACCCTTAGTCCAATTGCCCCCATTCTTAATCTATATGTCTTTGTATGCTTCTACGACCAAGGAAGTATAATGACAAGTTAAAAGGCCTGTTTGTGGTCCCTTTGGGTTCCTATTCACAATGTCACATCTAGGCCCTAGACTTGAGTCGTGAAGGCTTAGCATCCTTCTTATTGAATAAGTATTTTACAATAGTATGGTCTATGAATACTATGACTTTGGTTCACAGTAAGTAGCGTCTAAATATGTCAAATGCATATACTAATGCTAGCATCTATCTTTCAGTGATTATGTAGTTGTATTGTGCTGCATTTAGAGTCTTATTGAATAGTATATGAAGTGGAACACCTTCTCTTTGTGCTACACCAACAACATCACTAGTATCACCTATGGGCTTGAATGGGAGCTCCCAATCAGAAGCTACCATCATGGGTGCCTCAACGAGCCGCTTCTTCAATGTCTTAATAGCCTACAAATAAGAAGAAGCAAGGTTAAAAGGTACCTCTTTCTCAAGAAGAGCACATAGAGGCTTTACAATCTTCAAGAAGTCCTTGATGAATCTACAGTAGAACTTCATATGTCCAAGAATATTTCATGCTCCCCTGACTGACACTGGTTGAGGCAGCTTCTCTATTAGCTCTATATTAGCTCTGTCCACTTCTAAGTCAAGTTTGGACACCTTGTGTCCCAAGACTATCCCCACTTAAACTAGAAAGTGAGACTTTTGCAAGTTAATGACAAGGTTAGTTTCCTTATACCTTGCAACCACCCTATCTAGATTGTACAAACTGATCTTTAATGACTCTATAAAGACCAAGAAGTCATCCATGAAAACCTCTACAAACTCCTCCACTATTTCATGGAATATCAACATCATGCACTATTGTAAAGTGAATATTGCATTGCATAGATTGAAGGGAATGCATTTGAAAGTATATGTTCCTTGCAAACATGTGAAAGTTGTCTTCTCGCGATCCTCGAGTGCAATTATTATGTTATTACACCTTGAGTAACCATCCAAGAAGCAATAGTACTCTTGTTCAGCAAGCTTATCCAACATCTCATAAATAAAGGGCACTGGGTAGTGATCTTTCTTGGTGACATTATTCAATTTCTCATAATCCATGCATATGCACCACTTTGTCACCATTCTTGTTGGAATAAGCTCATTATTGTCATTGGTGACTACTGTCATCACCCCTTTCTTGGGGACACACTACACTGGACTCAGCCACTTGCTATCTTAGATGGGGAAGATGGTACCTGCATCAAGCCACTTTATCACTTCTTTCTTGATTACCTCCTTTATGATAGGACTTAGTCTTCTCTGTGGCTGGGCCACTGGATTATGGCCTTTCTTCATAAAGATCCTGTGCATACACAGGTATGGGCTAATGTTTGAACATTAGACATTTCCCAACCCAATTCTCTCTTCCTCTTCTTAAGCACAGGCACAATAGCTTCAAACTGTGTTGCAGTCAATGAAGCAGAGAGCATTACATGTAAACTATTATTTTTACCAAGAAACATATACCTGAGATGTGATGGAAATGGCTTCAACTCTAAGCAAGGAGCTTCATTGACTGAGGGTTTGGGTGGAGGTCCAATACCCTGTTTAAAGGCTCAGCTATTTTTTTTAGCATACTGACATTATGATTGTTCAACACACTTTCAATTTCTCTGGCCTCTACGTCATCCACTAGCCCTTAATTAAGTAATAATTTGATTAGATGATCTGTAATCTCTGCTTGGCTTATTGTAGCTAGTATATGTATCTATGTGATGGTTGCCAAGTTCTCGTAAGCAGCAGGTAACTTTAAAGCTTTATGCACATCAAACACCTTGTCCTTTTCATGGTCTCACATGGTGAGCTTTCTTGCTGCCACATCAATTAGTGCCACTCCTATTACTAGGAAGGGGTATTCAAGAATAAATAGAACCTCTAGATCAGGTTCAAAATCAAGATGACAACCTCCATGGGGAAGATGAGAGATCCTACTTGGACAAATACATCCTCAATCAAACTATCTCGCCTTGCCAAAGAATGATCAACCAATTGTAACAAAATGGTGGTGGGCTTTAGGTTGCCAAGGCCTAGCTTCAAAAATATAGAATTGGGCGTGAGGTTGATACTTCACCCAAATCACATAAACAACTGACATTTAGATATTTCCCAACCACCACTTACACATTGAAGCTCCTAGGATCTTTCAACTTTGTTAGTAGGTTAGCTTTATTTAGAATCCTGGAGTTTCACGCTTCAATGAGTGTCATAGTCTCAAATTCAGCCAAATTGTTCTTGTTGGCCCAATATCTTTCACATACTTGGCATACTTTGGGATTCCCTATAAAATATCAATAAGTGGTAAGTTAATCTATACCTATTTTAGAAGCTCGATGAATTTCTGGAAGCACTCATCCTTCTTCTTCTTTTCAGCTTTTGAGGAAATGGAGGAGGAGGTTGGGATATTGGAATTACTTTATCATTAGTTGGGCTAGGATTGCCTGACTCAGCATTCTATGCAGTGATTGGTTCATCCCCATCTCTTTTCTTTGGTACTAACTAAGTCAATGGTCTTCTACTTCTCGTACCGACTGTATTTACCTACTTTGGGTTAGGATCACTGTTACCTGGAAAGCCTCTTTGAGGTCTAAAATTCATAATGTTTCCTTTTTGTCCTAAGTGCTTCTCTAAGTTCTGGAGACCTCGCTTGCTCTTGTGAATTTCATCCTCTTGCCTGTTCTGGTTTTCCAGAATTTGCCTCAATGCCTCACTATCAGTAATGTTATTTAGGTTCTCTTTCTTTGCAGGCTGTTGTATCTGCTAATTATAGTAAACATTGCCACCCTGCTATCTTTGCTGAGGTGGCACCTGATTTTACTAATTCATATGCCAAAAGAAGTTTTGGGCGGTTCCTCCAATTTGGGATATATGTGTTCCCAAAACCTTGATATTCACCTTTGTTGGCACTGACCATAAAGTTGAAAGCTTCCGAATTAGCTCTACAAATATTAGCAGTATGGTCTCCTCCTCCACAAACATCACACCGGCCATTGTGCTATTGTTGTACCATAGTCACTGTAGCTGGTTGTTTATCCATGTTCAACCATGCTTGTTGTTGGACCAAATAAAAGTTGTTGAAGTGAGTACTCATCATATTCAGCATCACTGACATCTGAGCTGTCAGGGCAGTTATAGCATTAATCTCCAACATACCAACCTACTTTTTAACTATTGGTCAGCTTGATCCTCCATAACAGTTAGGATTGCCATATGTTATATGATTTAGAAAAGCATACAACTTATCTTATGTCTTCTTCAATGCTTTCCACCTGCAGCAGAATCAAGAAGAATCTTGGTGGTGTGTTCCAAGCCTTCAAGAAGGAATGGACTAACACTTCGTTTCTCTAACAATGATATGGGAAATTAATAAGAAGAGTTTTAAACAAGTCCCACGTTTTTTATATTTTTTGTCATGACCCAAGCCTAGGGTCTAGACGTGACACGACGAATGGGGAACTCGAAGAAACCCATAACAAGCCTCTTAGCACATCAATCACATATCCTTGATATTCATAAAGCATAAAAGAGTCAAAGCTCAAAGCATAAGTTTATCAATTGTTCTAACAAAAGCTCTAACATAGATTGGAGTGGGGGCCAATACACTTTTCGGACTCACCCTCATAGTATCAAATGTTCAACATAAAAAGATATCAAATAGTAAGAGTACCACTGTTAGTGTCCCCAGACATGAGGACTAACTAAAGCTTATCTTCCAAAATGCCAAAACTAGCTACATAAAGGATGATCGAGAGGTGTTCTGGTACTACATGATAACATCATATAGTCATACAGTATGTATTAGTACTTTTGAATATACTATGTAGGATGTAATGCAACAAGGCTTAAGCCAATATAGACAAAATGCATAATCATAAGCAATGAATTAGTATAATGTCAATATTGCATGCATGATTATTGCTTGAAGTAAAATAAGCTCGTAAATAATAAAACTTATATAGAACACAATACATGTGTAGGAAGAGACCATAATCATAGACCAAGAAACTACTACTTGGAATCTATGGCATGTTACCCCCTTGGTGACATGGTTGAGGTACCAACCTCTCTACATGGTAATATGGGCATGTCAACCCCCAACAAGGTTGTTAAAATATCTTACCCACTATATGGTAGTATGGGAATGTGACCCCCGCAAAAGGTGGTCAAGGTATCTACCACTAAACATGGTAGTAGGGGCATGTAAACCCCCGACAAGGTGATCAAGTTATCTAACACTAGACATGGTAGTAGGGGCATGTTAACCCTGACAAGGTGGTTGAGGTATGTCACCCGACAAGGTAGTCGAGGCATATCACCCCCTCAACAAGGTTATTGGGCATGTCAACCACCAACAAGGTATGGTCAAGTTGCAACTTTATAGATACTTTTCGTGAATTCAATACATATATACAATACCTTAATCATCAAAAAGTCACATGACTTATAAACCATGTAATAGACCATCAACAACTTGAGAATCCTTGTAAAGATATTTTATCAAAAACTTGGTAGGTATGTAATGCTAATGCAAAATCATGCAATTTAATAGTGAAATAATATGATAAACCCAATTTGAATCTACCCACAAACATACAGTAAAACGTCATGTATGATTTGTTGAAATCCATCATCGAATCCCATAATAAATCAAAATTTCAGAGCTCTAAACATGCATAGTCTCAATAGACAAAATAAATTCATAGTAAAAGATTTTAATAGACAACCATCCATATTTAATCAACATTTCATAAAACCCCAATATAATTTGTAATCAAAATCCATTATAAAAGATACCCATAGAAGATACACCTTGGAAACATGCAATTTAATAAAAAGGAGAGTTGGGCTCCATGGGTGAAAGGACCGAATGGATGAAACCCACATACTTCAAACATGGGTTTTCTTGATGTATACTTGAAGGATACTCGAAGATTTAATAGAGTCCTTGAGATCCACAATTGTGCTTGAGGCACTTGAATTTGGATGAAATATTTGGTTAAGTGTTAGAGGGTTTTTAGTGGTATTGAGTGGGAAAATGGCTAAATATAAGTGTTTTCACACATATGTGGGCACGGGGTTATGACCCCAAGTCCCTTGGTATGAAATGAAAAATAAAGGAAAAACTTGAAATATTACGCATCTGGTCCTCGACGCGGACCTAATGTGGAGGGCAAATTAACATTGATCAGCACCACTAAAGCGTGGTGGTCAGGGCACAAATGGCTACTAGAAGTCAAATTATTATGAAAATAATTTTTTGCTACGATTCCTATAAAATTGGGGTTGTACCCATTACCCACTCAATTTATCCCCCTAATCTCTACATGTAGTCGAATTTTTGATAGCATGCACAGAGTTTTAGATATATAGAAATTACGATTGTGGGTTGATGGACATTTTGTTGGACATTTTGGAGGAGTTTCAATATCTCCTCCTTGCTAACATTTGTCGCCGAATGTCAAAGAAATGTACATAAGAGATGTAATCAAGAAGATTAATGCCTAACACAAATGCAACAACGCATATAAATATCATTTTCAAAAATCCAAGCATGAATGTATAAAATCACCATAGACTTGTTAACATAAACATAAATGCATGCAAAATGACATAATAGATGGAACTTAAGACTTGAATTTATATAGACAACTTAAATTAGTAGCTTCGGCTTGAGTAGAGTGGATGACATATCGATATCGCTTTCTCATGTCCGCCTCGGCTTCCCATGTGGCAATTTTATTCCACCAAAAGACCTTGATGGAAGCTTCATCTCTTTTTCTCAATCTTTTCACTTGTCTATTCAAAATGTCCACTAGGATGTCTGCATAAGTCAAATTATCTTCTACAACACCCACAACATCCAAACACCACTATAGCATTAGGGTCACCCACACATTTTCTCAATATGGACACATGGAAGACCGGATGAACCAGGTCCATCTCTATAGGCAACTCCAAATCATATGAAACCTTACCAATCCTCGTTAAAACTTTATAATGACCTACAAACCTTGGGCTTAACTTTCCCTTCTTACCAAATCAAACCATACCCTTCATCGGTGAGACTGTCAAGTAAATCCAATCACCAACCGCAAACTCAAGATCTCTTCTCCTCACATTGGAGTAGGACTTTTGTCTTCTTTGGGCTATTTTTCAACAAATTCTGTTTTGTAATCTTATTTCATAACTAGAATTTGTTAATTCTTGTTAAGTTTATTTAGAATCTTATTTCTTTAACTAGAATTTATTTTCACAGTTCTTTCTCTTCTTTATTTCTTTCTATATATAGTATAGTCCCCTCTATAGTATAGTCCCCTCTTGAGGGCTCTGAGGCTATAAAGTGTATTTTTCAGGGCCCTCAAAAGGGGACTATACTAAGAGGGGACTATACTATATATAGAAAGAAAGAAAGAAACAAGAGAAAGAACTGTGAAAATATATTCTAGTTATGAAATAAGATTATAAACTAGAATCAACAAATTCTAGTTAAGAAAGAACTGTAAAAAATCTAGTTAAATTTATTTATAATCATCTTTCTTAACTATAATTTGTTAATTATCTCTCCCTAACCAACCTTATCTTCTCCAAGGGTTCAATGACAAAAACCGAACCTAGCAAAGCCATTTCCCCTACTTCAAATCACCCAATCGGTGATCTTCTATGCCTACCATAAAGAGCTTCAAAAGGAGACATACCAAGGCTTGTGTGGTAGATATTGTTGCAAGTAAATTCAATAAGTGGAAGATGTTTATCCCAACTACCCTTAAACTCCAAAACCCAAGGTCTAAGCATATTCTCAAGTGTTTGGTTAGTCCTCTAGGCTTAACCGTCCATTAGGGCTGAAAGGCCGTGCTAAGCTTAACCTTTGTACTAAGACCACTTTGGAAAGACCTCAAAATGTGAGAAGTGAATTGAGCACCACAATCCAAAATAATAGACAAGGGTGCCCCATCCAATGTAACAAACTCATTTATATACAAGTTGGCATAATCTTAGGCATCATTAGTAGTTTTAACGGGTAAGAAGTGAGCCATCTTTGTCATTCTATCCACAATAACCCAAATAGAGTCAAAATATTTTCCTAATCTTAGGCAATCCAACCACAAAATCCATGTTGATTTCATCCAACATCCAAGTAGGAATCTCTATATCTTAAGCTAGTACACCTAACATTTGATGTTCGGCTTTCACTTGTTGGCAATTGTGACATCCAGATATGAACTTGGCAATGTATATCTTCATACCACCCCACCAATACATTTCCCCCAAGTCTCGATACATCTTTGTAGAACCAAAGTGAATGAAATAGGATGAATTATGAGCTTCTTTCAAGATCAATTCTTTCAAATCATCTACATTTGGCAAAAATAATCTACCTTGATACCTAAGGGCACCATCTCCTCCTTAGAAGAAAACCTCCACTTTACCATCTCTAACCAAGGCCTTCAACTATAGCAAGGCAGGTTCAAGATCTTGTTTTGCTGTGACCTCCTCAATCAAGGAATACTTAGAACCATTAACAACCACTACACCACTATTGACAACCTCATCCAGCCTACCCTCCAATTAAGCAAACCGATGAACCTCTCTAGCCATTTCTTTGCCACCGTCATCAACATGAGCTAGACTACCCATAGACACCCTACTTAAAGCATTCGCTATAATATTAGCTTTATTAGGGTTATAATGCACACTCATATCATAATCCTTAAGGAGCCTTAACCACCTTCTTTGTCTCAAGTTAAGATCTTTATCAGTGAACACATATTGGAGACTCATTAAACCACATGCCCTAGAAAAGAAACCTCTTTAAACAAAAACTCACATTTCTCATATTTTGTGTACAACCTCTCCTCCTTCAGGATTTGTAACACCACCCTCAAGTTATCCACATGCTCCTACTCAGTATGGGAATATATCAATTTATCATCAATAAAAACCACCAGAAAAAAGTCAAGGTAGGGTTTAAAAACCCTATTCATAAGATCCATAGATACATAGCCAGTGTATTAGTCAACCGAAAGGACATAACACAAACTCAAAGCCTTTACCTAGTCCAGAAATTCATCCACTTGGTGATACATGGACTAAAGGTCAATCTTAAAAAAGTGATTAGGACCTTGAAGTTGATCAAAAAGTTCATCAATCCTTGGTAGAGGATACTTTTATGGTGACTCTATTAAGTTGTTGGTAATCAATGCACATTCAAAGAGAACCATTATTTTTCTTCACAAACAACACTAGTGTACACCAAGGTAACATACTAGGCCTTATAAAACATATCTCAAACTATTCCCTTAATTTCTCCTTTAACTCCTTCAACTCTACAGGGGCCATATGGTAAGGGGAAATAGAAATGGTTTGAGTATCTAGAAGAAGGTCTATACTAATGTCTATTTTCCTTTCGGGAGGAAAACCGAGAATCACATTAGGAAAGACATCAAGAAACTCATTAACCATCGAAACCAACTCTATACGAAGAACTTGGGACTCAACATCCCTAACCCTCACAAAATGTTAGAGACAACCCTTAGAAATCAACTTTTGGGCTTTAATGCAAGAAATGAATCTACCCTTGACCACTACATCATAACTTCTCCACTAAAGGATGGGTTCATTAGGTAATTAGAATTTGAGCCTATGGGTTCTACAATCAGTAGAAGCATTATATGCATACAACTAATCTATCCCAAAAATCACATCAAAATCCACCATATCTACTTCAAAAAAATCACATGGCAATATTTTATGCAAATGAACACGAGACAATTTCTATAGACTCTTTTAGTAACAGTGAACTGGCCAGTGGGGGGTATACACTTCATAAGGTTCACACAACAATTTGGGACTAGCATAGAGCTTTTTGGCTACAAAAGGAGTAATAAAAGAAAGAGTGGCACCTGAGCCCATCAATGCATACACATCAAAATGAAAAACCTTTGATACACCGATAACATCATCAGGCACTTCATCTAGCCCTTGTCTCCTTTGAAGAGAATAGAATCTATTTTGCCTTAGATCACCCCCTTATTGGCTTGCTCTCCCCTTTTAGCTCGCATTTGTACCTTGGCCTTGTAGAAGACTATCTCTAACTTTTTTCTGAGCATAATGACAATCAATGACCGTATGACCCACTTCATTACAACCATAGCAAGCATTGGATTTCTTTAAACATAGGCGATTATGGCTCCTACCACATCGTTGGCACATAGGGTTAGGAACCACACCACTACCACCTTGGAACCTAGGGTTTTCATTACAAAACAATCCATTAGGAGGATTAGAGGACCCTTGGCTTTGGAACATATGGCATTGAGAAAATCAGCCACCCTTGGAATTTTGGAATCCTCCTTCAAAATAAGCCTTCTTGCAATCACCAGTTCTTCTCATCCTAAGCTTTTCCACCTCTAGTTGTTTGGCATATGTTAAGAGGAGGGAAAATCCATATTACCTATTAGCATGGTGGTATGAAACTCCTCATTAACCAAGTTGGATACACCTGACAAAAATTTATTCATCCTTGACCTTGGCTCGGCAACCAACTTTGGGGCATACTTGGAGAGTTGGTTGAACTGACGAGCATACTTTATTACAATCATAGAACCTTGCTTAGGGTTCATAAATTCCATCATCTTAGCCTCTCTTAGCTCAACAGGAAAGAAACAGTTGAGAAATGCCGCTTTGAACTCTTCCTAAGAGATAGTATTGTCATTCCCCTTCTCTATCTTACATTGACTGAACCAAATTTAAGCCACCCCTTTGAGTTAGTATGCTGCCAAATCCGCTTTTTCCTCCTAATTAACCCCTATAATGGACAACAACTTAAACACCTCATCAATAAATTCTTTGGGATCTTCATCCACCTTTGGCACATGGAAATTTGATGGATTCATCCTAGTAAAATCCCTCACCCTTGAGGCCAGAGTAGGAACATGAGGAGCTTAGGCCCCTTGGTGGATTTGGTTGGTCATACCATTAGACAACATGGTGATAGCATCTCAAAACTCATCACAGTCCACTCCCTAATCTTGAGGAGCTTGAGGAGCGGGAGGGGCTGGTTGCTCCTTGGGTGAACGTGCTCTCATTAGTCTTCCTCTTGGAATATTCATTAGATGAAAAGCCTTAACTTAACATCTATAGCATGACATAGATCATGAAGAAAGGTAATAATTCCTAAAATAACTCATAGTTTCTTACTCATAGTTTTGGGGCACTTTACATCCATGAACAAGACTCTAATTGATGTGGTGTATTGGATTTTGAGGACCATTATTAACTTAGTGCTATGTTACAAAGTTTGTAATGATCCAAGCCTAGGGCCTAGGTATGACACAGAAAATGGAAAGCCCGAAGGAACCCCAAACAAGCCTCTTAGCATATCAATCACACATCCTTGAAAGCAGAAGCAAAATAACAACAACAAAAGATATAAATAGGGGAAAAGGGAATAGGGGATGTCTTGATATTCATAAAGCCTAAAAGAGTCAAAGCTAAAATCATAAGTACAAAAATTGTTCCAATAACACCTATAACATACATTGGAGCAGGGGCCAAGACATTTTCTGGGCTCACCCTCATAGTGTCAAATGTTCAACATAAAAAGACATCAAATAGTAAGAATAGCATAGCTAGTGTGTCTGGACTTGAGGACTCACCAAAGTATATTTTCCAAAATACCAAAACTAGCCATGTGGAAGATGATCAAGAGGTGCTCCAGTTCCTTTATGGTAGCATCATGTAAACATAGAGTATGCACTAGTACATTTGAATGTACTAAGTATGTAGGATGCAATGTAATAAGACATAAGCCAACATAGTCAAAATGCATAATCGTAAGTAATGGATTAGTATAATGTCAATATGGCATGTATGATCAATGATTGAAGTAAACATGCTTGGAAATCATATAGCTTATATAGAACATAATATATGTGCATTAAGAGACCATAATCATAGATGAAGCAGCTACTACTTGGAATGTACGGCATGTCACCCCCTCGGTAAGGTGGTCGAGGTATCTACCCATCAATATGTTAATACGGGCATATTACCCCCCGACAAAGTGGTTAAGGTATCTATCCCTCAAAATTGTAGTATGGCCATGTAACCCTCCAACAAGCTGGTCAAGATATCTACCCCTCAATATGGTAGTATGGGCATGTCAATCCCCGACAAGGTGGTTAAGGTATCTACCCCTAAACATAGTATTATGGGCTTGTCATCCCTCGACAAGTTGTTGTCAGCTTGCAGCTCTATAGATAATTTTCATGAATTCAATACATACATACAATCCTTTAATCGTCCAAAAGTCACTTGACTTATAAAATATCTAGTAGACTATCAACACCTTGAGGATCCTTGTCAAGACATTTTATCAAACACTTGGTCAGTGTGTATTACTAGTTCAGAATCATACAATTCAAGAGTGAAATAATATGATAAAACTTAATGTAAATCAAACCACCAACACATAGTAAAACCCTCATGTAAGATATCATGAATCCATTATCAAATCTCATAATAGATCACAGTTTCATAACTCAAAATATGCATAGTCTCAATAGACAAAAACAATTCATAGTATAAGCTTAAAATAGGTAAACATGCATACTAAGTCAACATTTCATAAAACCCTAGCATTTTTCTTAATGAAGATCCGTTATAAAAGATACCCATAGAAGATACACCTTGGAAACATGTAATTTAATAAAAAAGAGAGTTAGACTCCATGGGTGAAAAGACCCAATGGATGAAACCCACATACCTCAAACTTGGGTTTTCTCGATGTAGACTTGAAGGAGACTCGAAGCTTTAATGGAGTCCTTGAGATCCAAAATTATGCTTGATACACTTGAATTTGGATTAAATATTTGGTTAAGTGTTAGAGAGGGTTTTGAGAGGGTCTTGAGTGATCATGAGTTGAAAAATGGCTAAGCATAAGTGTTTTCACCCATATGTGGTTGTGGGCTATGACCCCAAGCCCTTTGGGCCAAAATGAAAAATCAAGGAAACACTTGAACTGGACCGAGTCTAGTCCATAACACAGACCTAACGTGAAGGGTAAATTAACACTGATCCACGCACCTGGCGTGTCGCAGTTGGGGCGTGGATGGCTATTGGAATTCAAATTTTGGTGAAAATTATTTTTTGCTGTGGTTCCTCTAAAATCATGGTTATACCCATTTCCCATTTAATTTTGCCCCTTGATCATGAATATGAAGTCAAGTTTTTGATATCACACATGGATTTTGAGATATATAGAAATCATGATTATGAGCATTTTTGAAGCACATATTTGGGGCATTTTTGGGGCATTTCAATTTTCTCCAAGCTTTTCCTTGGAGCTTAGAATGTCACTCCTTAGTTTTGTTGTGTTGCAAAGATGGGAAGAATTAAGTAATGAACTGTGGAGCCAGATCTTCCCAAGAACTGATAAAATTGGTTCTCTCAATCTGTAGCTACTTCCATGCTTCCCACAATGGTGAGAAGGGAAACAAGGCCATCCTCACAAAATCTCTGTTCACCTGTGTGGGGATGAAAGTGTCAATAATCTCCAAGAGGTTTTGAACATAGACTCATGTGGCAACATAGTATATTATGAATAGAGTATAGCAACTAAATCATATTCTATTTTAGTTCCCAATGACCACCGTGCTCTAGCTTTTGAAAATAGCTTGTGACATTGGTGGTTTATAGGATTGCCACATCCTAGACTGGCCTAGGTGTTGGTGCTGCAGGGAGATTTTGGTCCACAATTTCTTCTCTGATAGCTTTGAATGCTTCTTTGTTATCCTCTAGATTTTCCTGCACAATGAGTTGAATTAGCAGAATCAGGTACAAGACACCTTCTCTCCACTTAGATTGGCTGAAGCAAGAATTTTGTTCCTCCAATGTACCAACTGAATGCCTACAAAAGCAGAATAACTAATATCAAATGTAGTGAACACAACAAAATAAAACAACTTAGAAAATTAACCAACTTATACTTTAAATCCTCGGCATCAGTGTCAAAAACTTGCTCCCTAGTGCATGCAAGTGTACGTGGTCATAATAAGTAATATAGTGGGGTTAGTTAAGGGATCATGATATCGAACCCAAATGATTTAAAATAAAATTAGCTAAAATTCCAAGTTAGTATGCTTAGAGTGTTTACTTAAAAAGATGGAAAGATTTGGTGGAAAAATTAAATAACTAATTAAACTACTAAAATTGACTTCTTTGTTATAAACTATCAAATTATGAATGATTCCGGAATTGTAACATTATTGATACAATTCTAATCTAAAAGTTTTCATATATTTTTGGGCTCCTAACTACTAATTCACAGGGTTAAAATTACCTAAACAAGGTTGCACACAATTGTCGGCCTACCATTATTGACTAGCTAACTACATTGTTGAGCGGGGATGGCACATCAGTAAAAGTGGTTTAATGTTATATTCCTACATTATGTATCAAATGTGGTGTAAGGGTAGTTTTCACTTGTCTCTCTTACGTGAATCAATTTAGTCTCTTAGTCAAACAAACTCCATATACTTTCGTGTTCTATTCATTCAAACATCTCTCCAATCCAGAAGGAATAACTAATTTATTCCCTAGTTGGCAAAACTTTGAAGTATAGATGGAAGCAGTATAAGCGTAGTCTATAGAAACCCATTCAGATATAGCAAGAATTAGGAACTAAAACATTGTATATGGCTACAATCCCAGAAAATGGGAGAATTAGCCATCCGTCATAGTTTCATACATCAAGAAAAGGCTAATAAACATTATAAACTAAAAATCAAAGGTAAAAACTAACTAAAAATAGCCCTAGAAAAGAGTTTCCAGTGGGCTCTCCAATGTTCAGTCAAAAACTAGTTATGAAACCTAAAGCTAAAAATCAAATATAACTTAAAAATTTCATAGTTCAATTTTGCACTAGCATCTTAAAAGTCCGTGATGTAGACCCCCTTATTTTGAGGTGATTTTCACTTTAATTGTTGACTGGGCCAATCTCCCTCTGTTTTGTACAAGTCCACAATGTGAACTTTGCTTTTTTTCTACTTCATGCCTTTTTCTCCATGTTTTCAGTTAGCACAGCTTCTCCCCAAGTCTGCAACATGCACATGTGTATTTTTCCAGAGCTAGCTAATTTTTTTACTTCACTTCTACAGATGTGTTCTTCCCCATGACCCAGGTATGAATTTATACTAGCATAATCTATGTAAAAACCTGTAAACGCGCAACCAATATGCATACTTAACCCCAGATTAGAAAAATAAATTAAATCAGACTAAAAATACCTAAACTCTATGAATTTTCCCTCTAATTGGAATTAACTTATGGGTATTTTTGGATGGTTTGATGCGTAAATACGCCTAAGATCACTAATCATATTGTTTCGCGGTATTTGATAGCTAAGAAAGAAGCCAATCCAAGGTTGATTGAGTGGATTCTATTGATTCAAGAATTTGACTTTGAAGTAAAGGATTGAAAGAGCTGTTAAAATCAAGTGGCTGACCATCTTTCTTATCTTCAGCCTAATGTAGTTGATGAGGGAAGTATTCATGTGATGATTTATTCCCCAATGAAACCATAATGGCTATTTCACAAAGTCAAGTGACTTGGTATGCCAATTATGCTGACTATCTTATGTATTAACTATTTCTAGATTGTTTTAGCCAAAATCAAAAGAACCAATTCTTGTTTGATGTGAAATGATAGTTTTGGGAAGAACCAAGCTTATTCAGCAAATATGCTAATAGCACTATGGAGATATGTTAGAGAGGTGCTAATTAATGGTATTCTTGATGCATGTCACACCTCCCCAGCGAGAGATCATCATGGAGGTATATGTGTAGTGGGAAAGGTATTCTAAAGTGGATATTTTTGGCAAGGGTCGCATTGTGAAGCAAACACCTTTGTCAAGTCACGTTGATAATGCCAAAATTAAGGTCAATTTTCTCAAAAACATGAACTTGCTTTATCTCCTAGCCTTGGGGTTGAGTCGTTTGATGTGTGGGGTTTGGACTCATGGGTCCATTTATGAGTTCATTTGGGAAATGATTTATTTTGATTATGGTTGATTATGCATCAAAATGTGTTAAAGCAGTTGTGCTACTGACTAGTGATTGCAAGGGAGTGGTTAACTTTTTGAAAAGAAATATCTTGACTAGGTTTGGTACCCTAAAGCAATTATTCGTGATGAGAGCCTTAATTTTGCAACATCTTGTTTGCATCATTACTTAGCAAATATGGGATCAAACATAGGGTGGTACACCCTATCTTCCCTTTATAAGTGGACAGTAGGAGTATTAAACTGGGAGATCAAAAAATAATCTTACCAAAATGGTGAGTGCTAATAGAATGAGTTGGTCAAGGAAACATGATGATGCTTTATGGGGTTACTACACTCCATTCAAAATCATAATTGGCATATCACCATTTCAGCTTGTCTTTAGTAAAGGTTGTCATTTTCCTATTGAATACAAGGAATTTTGGATCTTGAAAAAATTGAATCTTGATTGGAATGATGTGGTGAATGCTCGATTGTCTCAATTGACCAAATAGAGGAATTCAGGCTGGGCGCCTATGAAAATAATACTATTTACAATGAGAAGATGAAATGATAGCATAGAATGAAGATTTTTGAACATAAGTTCCATGTTGGTGATTTGGTTTTTCTATACAACTAAAGGTTACAACTGATCCCAGGCAAATATAACTCTAGCGTGTCTAGCCCATTTAGAGATTCAAAGGCTTTGGGAAATGGAATCATTGAAGTAGAGAATGAAAAAGGGGAAATCATTAAGGTGAATGGGCAACGTTTGAAGAAAAACTTTGGGGAATCAACAAAAGTGAAGATGGTTGAAGTGGTGTACATAAAACAGGCCTAGAAAAATTGTCCAAGTAATACCATTACATTAACTAAGGCACTTCTTAGGAGGCCACCCAAGATTTTAATGATTTTGAATAGCATTTGTTGTGGTTGTAGGCATGCAAAGTTAAAATTTTTCAAGTGGAAAAAAAAGGTGACTTAGGTCAGTATTAAGAATATCTCAAAGTTGAAACAACAACCTCGAATTTGACCACCTTTTGATTAGTTGATGGCCTTTGAGTTTCTGCCAAATTGGCAGTCGAAGTAACAATTCAATGGATCACCGAATTAGTTTAGCGATGATTTTAGTCTCAAGGCCTAAGTTTTTGTTAGAAAAAAACACATTCGTTGAATCATCGAATGTGTTCGATGGTGTAAGTCCGCATTGTCGAATTGCATCGCTTAATCAACTTAACTTTAATTTGAAGTAACCTTTTTTACTTTTCTGTTTTCACTTTTTATCCTTTTCTCTCCCAAGAACATTTCGCACTAGTATCTTGCATTTTTCATCATTTTCATCAGGGATTCATCATTATTTTCATCACTTGATCATTATATTCATCATTGTCTCTTGACAACTATTTCGGTGTGTATTCGGCATATTTTTCATTTTCCTAAAATTTTTGGACTTAGTATTGCTTTAAATTAGTTGTGGAACTATGTGACTAATTGTGTGATGTAAAAACTTGATAAAAATTGTAGTGTGATGAGTGTATTGATGTTTCGAAACCCTTGTGCTTGATTTGGTACTCATTTGGATAGGTTATTATTTTCTTGATGTTTTTGATACAATTAATTGTGGATATGTGGTGGGTTAAGCACTTAATTCATTTTGATGGTACCTAATTATTTCATAGTTTATAATGAAGCCCAATTTGATCAAATTGTTATTGTTTTGAAATTTAATTTGTGTTCATGAACTTGTTTGAGTTGAATTTGATATGACTTCCTATGTTATGGACTTATTTGAATTATACCATATGGTTAAAGTCTAAGTAACCTAAGAATTTAATAATACGACTTTAACTTGCCAGATGATGGAGTAGCTGATGACTTTATTAAGGGACATCTTTCTTAAGGGTAAAGTCATCATTTTGAATTCATCTTCATGGTGTGAATGTTAGAAGTAACGTGGCATGTTTTTGTGTTTGGATATGTGCTTGTGAGGCATGCATTGTGAAATTTCCCTAATTTTATTAATTGTGATCTTTATATTTGAAACTTGGGGAAATTTGTATTGCAGTTAACTTCGGTGGCAGTCAATTTGACCGCCAAGTTGATTCGACAATCCGCCGAAAGGCCATGTACATCGCCATTTGTGATATCTTCTAATACTTGTGTTCTATCAAATTTGGTGATGGTGATTTAGACCGCTGAATACTGGAAACCATTGTCGATAGTATTTGGCACCCTAGTTTCTATAATGAAAGGTGATGGTCCAATTCGACTACCGAACATGTTCGATGAGCAAATTAACCTACTTATAGACATGCTTTTCTAAGGTTTCTTTTTGGAGTTTTCTTCATATCACTGATTCTTACACACATGTTTTCTTTGTTTTGTAACTATACCTTATTAAAAGCATCCTATTTCACATGGCAGATCTTCAGCAGCCCAGAAAGCCCTGATAGTTTTCGAAAGTGAAAAACAAAGGGCTGAGAGGCCTCATAGGAAAGAACAAAGTAAAGGAATGCAGAAAATGATTGAACATAGAGACTTCAGTAGTGACAAAAAGGGTCTCTTGAGTTAGAACAGATGGAATCTAAGAAGGAATAAATTGGGTCTAAAACTCTAATGCATAAGCTTATGGCTTCGATGCAGGATCCAAAACATCGTTGGATAGAGGAAATAACAAAGGCAATGCATGATCTTCTCCCCCAAATTTCCCAGGCCATTTCGGAAACAATTATCCCATGCCATCTAAATCAAATGAAAGCTTCAGGGTTGAGAATAATATTGGAGGAGTGTCGGTTATCCACGGATAATGTTGTTTATAGATACCTTGAGGTGTGATGTCCCTAGTTGGTTTGCAAATTTTATAAGACCTATGCTAGAGTTATTTGAAAAAGCAAAGGACAAGTGAAGATTGCTTTGATATTGGTTAATGTGGTAGAAGTGAAGTGTGTGCCCGTACCTTGCACTAAGAGGGACATAAATGACTTCTTGGGGTGCACATTCTGGCTTCACCATGATCTAGCAATATGATTGATAAGAATAAACTTGATGACCTCAAAGCATGGGTTGCCCTCTTGGTCAGTATTATAGCCTTGTCATTATTAGAAGAAGGGGTAGTTATTGAGAAGGAGCTGAACATTCCTGCTCAATATTGGTTTGGTTTTATCAGCAACAACCTTATGTCATCCTAGAACAAATCCATCCTTCGACATCCTAAATAAGCATTTGGTAGGTTGAATCATGAATCACAGGAAAAAATTAAATCTCGATGCAATTATAGCCCTAAAGATTCTCACATAAGCTAAGTAGCTATAGACTTCTCTACCATTCCTGTGCCTCATTACAACTTTATGTAAGAGAGTCAGTGTGCCTTTTATTAGAAATATTAATATAGAGATAACTCCATCAATTTCTATAGATATTCGCATCTCAAGGTAGAATTCCAATGGAATGAGGGGGATCGAGTGAGGAAGAAGTCGGTGGATATGATGTCAATTGTTGATATTAAGCTACTTTAGACTGACATGCATGAACCATTGCTCGATTTA
This sequence comes from Solanum sejunctum, assembly GCA_025642045.1. NCBI lineage: Eukaryota > Viridiplantae > Streptophyta > Magnoliopsida > Solanales > Solanaceae > Solanum > Solanum sejunctum. The sequence continues at coordinate 57,647 of JAOTQJ010054770.1, forward strand.
GGTATATCTTCTTAACATAATGAGCCCCCATCTGCTTCTACTATATACCCTTCATCCTTTATTCAGCTAAGCCACAAGCATCAACAACTTAACCCCCAATTACCCAGGATAGCATCTACTATTTGGCTAGGTTGGCCAAATCGGCTTACAGTAGGCCTACATAAATCAAGTCTTCTCTAACTATTTTGATTGATAGAGTTATAGAAGTAGCTTTTGTCTTATTGTTTGATGAGGGAAAGAAGAAGAGAGAGATGATATAGGAGCAGAACTTGAGGTTGAATCATTTGGCTATAAGTATGGAGGATCACGGGGCTTAAAGTGATGGCTTGTTGACTAGGTTTGATTCTTTGGAGACTAAGGGTTGTGTGAGTGATAACATGATGGTTTTAAAGGTCAACATTACTGAATTAATGGAGATAGTGGCATGAAAATCTAGTAATATCACATCTCTTTATGTTGGTTATACCTTGAGAGACTGCTACAAGTTTAATTCTGGGTGTGGCCGCCAATAGTAAGTATATTCCATCTCTCCTTGAGACTAATGAGGAGACCTTAGGAGTTAATATCATATCAAAGGAGCATATAGAGTTATGAGCGATGGAGAAAGCAATCATTGTTGCCTTCACTAGGGGGTTACTTTGGGATAGATCCATGATCGGGATAAGTGGTTACTCCAATACAGCTGAGCCAAAGTTTACTGGGCCATGGATTTGTACATTGGAGTCCACTACTCCAGTCCTTACTTCAGAGTTCACACATTAGCACACTTCTTCAGCTTCTCATCCCCCACGACATTGTGACTGATCAGGTGGATTATCTATCACTCCTTACTTTTGAGCTTTGATGATATTATTGTTACACATTGAGGACAATATTTTTCTAAAGAGGGGTAAGCATTTAGAATCCCAGTGATTGATGTTTTTATTTGGTCTTGTTTTGGTTAGTTATTTAAGACAATGGGTCTTTTTTTTTTGTAATGTATAATTAATACAATCCTTTTTTGTCCAAGAAATTGTGGTAAAGGCTGGGGTGCAAATGTGGTTCCATAACGTAGAGGTGGTCCTAAAGGTGGTGCCCCAAGGCATAATTAGTTTTATGCTCTACATTTGAGGCAAGGGGATGGTATGGTTCCTGACGTTATTACCAATGTCTTGAAAATTTTTTACTTTGATGTATTTGCTTTGATTGATCCGAATGCCACACTTTTCTTTGTTACCCCTTTTATTGTTAAAAAGTTCCAAGTTGACTTCGAGTTGTTGCATGAGTCATATAAAGTGTCTACTCCTATTGGTGCCTCTATTGTTGCTCGGGAAGTTTATAGAAGTTGTCCTATTTCTATTTTGCATAAGTTATTGCCTTGTTATCTTATTAAATTAGACATGGTTGATTTTGATGTCATTCTTGGGATAGATTGGTTGTATGCCTACTATGCTTCTATTAATTTTATAATTTGCAGGGTCAAATTTCAATTCCCAAATGAACCTATCCTTGAATGTGAAGTTCAAGATATGGGGGCAAGGTAAGGTTGATTTCTTGCATTAATGCCTATAAGCTGATCTCCAACGGGTGTGTTTATCATCTAGTAATGGTTAAAGATGTGGAGTCCAAAATCCCTTCCATAGAGTCGATTCTGGTTGTAAATGAGTTTCATGATGTCTTCTCAAATGACCTTCCCAGTGTTCCTCTCTAAAGGGAAATAGATTTTTGTATAGACCTGCTCTACGATACTCAACATATCTTTATTCCCTCTTACCCTATGGCCCCAGTGGAGTTAAAGGAGTTAAAGGAATAATTGAAAGATTTGTTAGAGAAGGGATTCATTAAGTCTAGCCAATCACCTTGGGGTGGTTTGGTGTTTTTTGTAAAGTGGAATGATGGGCCACTTAGAATGTGAATTAACTATCAGCAACTCAATAGTGTCACCATCAAGAATAAATATCCTCTTCCAAGAATTGCTAATTTGTTTAACCAATTATGAGGGGCTAGCTTTTTCTCTAAGATTGATCTTCAGTCTGCGTATCATCAAGTGAGGGTGAGGCAGTGTGATATTCCCAAGGTAGCCTTCTAGACTAGATATAGGATTTATGAGTTTGTTGTGATGTCATTTTTGGGTTGACCAATGTACCAGCCATCTTCATGGACCTAATGAATAGAGTCTTCAGACCCTACCTTAAATGGCCTTCATTGACGATATATTGATCTACTCACATAGTAGGGAGGAGCATATAGGGCATTTGAGGGTTGTGTTGCAAAGATTGAGAGAGGAGAAATTGTATGCCAAATATGACAAGTGTGAATTTTAGTTGAAGAAGATTGCATTCTTGGGTCATGTGGTGTTGGGGGATAGTATTAAGGTGTATCATAAGAAGACCGACATGATTAGAAAATTTGCCTAGACCATTGACCATGTTAGATATTAGGAGCGTTTTGGGCCTTGTGAGTTATTACAGAATGTTTTGAATGGGTTATCGTCTATTGCTTCCCCTATGAAAAAAATTGACTAAAAAGAACGTTAAATTCGTTTGGACCAATAAGTGTGAGAGGGGCTTCTAAATATTAAAAGACAAGCTTGTGTCCACTCCTATATTATCACTATCGAATGGGCTTGAGGGATTTATGGTGTATTGTGATATTTCCTGGGTTAGTTTTTATTGTGTGTTGATGCAAAAGGGTAAGGTCATAGCTTATGCCTCTAAACAGCTCAAGGTATATGAAAGGGACTACCATACCCATGATCTAGAGTTAGCCACCATTGTGTTAGCATGAAAGTTTTGGCATCACTAATTATTTAGGGTGCATGTTGATGTATTCATCGATCACAAGAGCGTCCAATATATCATCACTCAAAAAGATCTCAACTTGAGGCAAAGAAGATGGTTAGGACTTCTTCAAGACTATGAAATGAGTGTGCATTATTATCCTGGTAGAGCAAATGTTGTGGTGGATGCTTTGAGTAGGGTGTCTGTGGGTAGCCTAGATTATGTTGATAGTGATGATAAGGAAATGGATAGATAGGGAGGGGCGTCAATTGACTAAATTGGGGGTTAATGTGGAAGAGGTTGGTGATAATAATGTTATTGTCACTGATGGGTCTAAATCTTCATTGGTTGATGAGGTGATAGCAAAACAAGATCTTAACTCCTCCTTGCTTAAATTGAAGGCCTTTGTGAATGAGGGAAAAGTACAAATTTTCTCCTAAGGGGGAGATGGTGACCTTAGGTACCAAGGTAGGTTGTGTGTACTTTATGTTGATGGTTTGAGGGAGAAAATCCTTCATAAGGCCTATAATTCTTCATATTCTATCCCCCCCATTCCACCAAAATGTATAGAGATTTGAGGGATATATATTGGTAGGGAGACATGAAGAGGGACATTTTCAAATTTGTTTCCAGTTGCCATAGTTGTCAACAAGTCAAAGCCAAACATCAAAGGCCGAGTGGTCTAACCCAAGACATAGAGATTCCTACTTGGAAGTGGGATGTGATCAATATGGATTTTGTAGTTGGGTTGCCCAGGACTAGGAAAGATTTTGATTCCATTTGGGTTATGGTTGATAAGATGTCGAAATTGGCTCACTTTCTACCTGTTAAGACCACATATGGGGCTGAAGAGTATGTAAGGTTGTTCATCCATGAGTTAGTGAGGTTACATGAGGTTCCTCTGTCAATCATATCGGATCGCGGTGCACAATTCACTTCATACTTTTGGAGGTCTTTTCAAAGGGGTCTTGGTACAAAAGTTCACCATACTATGGCCTTTCACCCTCAAACAGATAGCTAAGCCTAAAGAACTATTCAAACACTTGAAGATATGCTTAAGAATTGTGTTATAGAGCTTAAGGGTAGTTGGGATGACCATATTCCATTGATTGAGTATGCCTACAACAATAGCTATCACTCTAGCATCGGTATGGCTCCTTTAGAGGCTTTTTATGGAAGAAATTGTAGATCACTAGTTGGTTGGTTTGAGGTTAGAGAGGTGGCTTTATTGGGACCAAATCTAGTTAGAGGCTCTTGTGAAGGTTAGGATGATTAGGAAAAGGTTTAAAACATCCCAAAGACATCAAAAATCCTATGCCGATAAGAGAAGAAGAGACCTTGAATTCAAAGTGGGTGATTGGGTCTATTTGAAAATTTCTCCGATGAAAGGTGTGGTGCATTTTTGAAAAAAGGTAAAGTTAAGTCCAAGAAATGTTGGTCCTTATGATGTGATAAATATGGTTGCCAAGATAGCTTATGACTTGAAGTTGCCTAGTGAAATGAAATTAGTTCATCCGATGTTCCATGTCTTTATGTTGAGAAAGTGTGTTGGTGATCCTAATGCTATTGTGCCTCTTGATGTCGTAGGGGTTGTTGAGGATAATTGACTTATGAGGAGGTTCCAGTTCAGATTTTTGGTAGGCAAGTGAAGAGATTGAAGAACAAGGAGGTGGCATCCGTTAAGATCCTTTGGAGGAACCAACAAATCAAAAGTGGTACTTGGGAGGCCGAAGTGGATATGCAAAAGTGGTATCCTTATCTCTTCCACTCTACTCAAGCCTAAGGTACTAACTTTAAGTCCCCTATGTGATTCTAAGTCTTATGTGTAAGCCCTTATGTCATTCATGAGCATTCATGTTTAAGTTGGCAAGTTTATGATGATTTTACACTTAAGTTGAGATTTTGAAAATGGTATTTTAAATATAATGTTGCATTCTTTTTGGGGTTGATTTGTTTATAATCACTCTTATCATGTAGGTTTTCATTACATGCGGGGAAGAATGTTCCCAATGGAGAGATATTAAAATGAATCCAAAAAGTGCCTGAAAATGTGTCTCAAAAGTGCCTGAAATTTTAAATTCCATATATCACAAAATCCATGAGTGATATAAAAAATTCAACTTCATATTCTTGTTCAATGGGTCAAAATTATTAATGGAAATGTCTAACCCCGATAGAGCAAACAATTAGCAATTTAAAATTTAATAATTTTTCTTTTCCATAATCAATTCACAGCAGTTTCATGACGTGCAACTGTTGTGGACATGTGTTTAGTTAGCCTTCGCGGCATGTCCGTGTTGACGACGAGATGCAGACCTGTGAATTTTGTTACCAGTGATTTTTATCTCGGTCCAAAGCTTATGAATCTTGGCCCTAAGAGTTCCCAAACGTGCTTTTAGCTATACTTAGCCATATTTTACCCTTATATCATCCTAACATTTCCCAATATCCTCTCAAACACATAGACATACCCAAATTCAAGTCTCAAACCTTATCCGAAATAAAGGTTTTCCTTCAAGGTTCTTCTTCAAGATTCAAGTCTCCATCTCTAATTTTCACAAAGTTCATCTCTAAGCTAAGGTATATGGGTTTCTTTCACCCATAATACCCAAGCCTCATTTAACTCAAATTACAAGATTTAAAGTTGATTTATAAATGGGTCATGCTTATTATGAAATTCATTGTGCACTATGTTAAAGTTATAAAGTTATGACTGTTTTGCTATATTTTGAGCCATCAATCTTGAATCTATTATAAGATTTGATGAGATGTTTTGATATATGTTGCTTGAGGGTATTGCAAGATGTTGATTGATGGATTTATGGATTTTATTGTATATTTCATCTCTATATTTCATGGGTCTTGTACTATCATTACACACCTCTAAGTGTTTGATGAAATGTCTGGATATGGCTTATTGAGGAATTGAAAGCCCAAAGCTTGAGATATGATATGATTGACTATATGCCTTATCCAAGGGGAATAAGAGCATGGATAAACTTGTCGGGGCTTAGTACATTGATAGGCAATCAAGGGGTAGTGACTTGATAACTACGATGGGGGTTTGTACTCATCAACCAAGGTGGGGGTTTGTACTCAACAACTATGTGAGGGGTTTGTACTTCGCCACTAGGGTGATAAGGTGAAATTATTATCAATCATGTGAGGGGTTTGTACTTTGGAAATATAGATTGGTATCTTCTACACATATTATATCCTATATGAGCATGAGTTACTTAAGCATGTTTTAGTTATGCATTAATCATACATTCCATATTGTTATATTATGCCTATTGCCTGTTGTTGTGCAATTTTATTAAGGTGTCTATCTCTTGTTGTATTGCATCCTATATACTTAGTACATTTAAATGTACTAACGCATACTCTTGCCTACATTATATCAGTATGTTGGAACTGGTGCCCAAGTTGATAATCCTCCTTCTCCATGTGGCTAGTTTCAGTACTACTCAAGCTAGTTGGTGAGTTCTCCACTTCAAGGAACTTAATCTATGTTGCCCTTATTATGTATTGAGACATTCATCTTTATGTTCTATTTTGAATACAAGGGTGAGCCTAGTTGTTTTGCCCTATCCCCCGCTCTTATCTATGTATTAGAGGTGTTTGTTGGACATGATATGTATCTATGATATGAGTTTTGACTCTTGTCACTGGATTATGACGTTTATGAAAGATTTCCCCTTTGACCTTTGCCCCTATTTTTACTCATTATGTCATTTATGTGCTTCCGTGATCTGTGATGTCTAATGATAAGTTAAGAGGTTTGTTTGGGGTTCCTTCTGGTTCACCATTCGCCGTGTCACGCCTAGGCCATAGGCTTGGGTCGTGACATTCCATTACATATATATATATAATCATCGTAACAGACAAGCTCATTACATAAGTCAAGCTCATTACATATATCCAACAACACCTCTAAAATGGGCAGGATAGGGGCCAAGATATCTCCCAGGCTCACCCTCAAAAGTAAATTTTCAAGAGTAACTAAGTCTTTAATATAGCATGAAAAGAAAGTGGTTATTATCCCCAAAATGGAGGATTACCCATAGAAATCTTCAAGAAAGCGAACAAAGGCACGTGGAGGAGGATATATAAGCACTCCAAGCCCTACATGGTTACACCATGTAGGCAAAAAGTATGTGTTAGTATTTTGAATGTACTAGTATGTGGTATGCAATAAAACAAAGAATAAAACATAACATAGCAACAATATAATCATTTAAAATATTTCTTCATCTATGCGACATAGGATAATACATATAGATAGTAAGGAATGCATACTTAATTGATTTAATGAAAAAACACTTGAACTTTGAATAATTAGAAACATAGATCATCATGTATAAGAGAAACCATAATACCTTTTAGGAATAATAAAGCATCTACTTCAAGGGAAGGACCATCTTACCATAAGTGAACCATTAATAATCATAAAGAAGAACACCATGCATACTTGAGAAGAGATAATAATATTCCTTTAGGAGTAACACCATTTTTAACATCAAAGGACCATAAATATATATATGAGAAAATCGTTTGAGTTTGTAAAATGATGAGTTATATGAATTCAAATCACCATTAGTTATAATAAGCATATTTGGACATGATAAGAAGGAATCATTATAAAAACTCATAAGAGGATATCTTGGGGACATGAGAGGATCATAGGCATATATAATAAAACTATAGATCAATTGTAACATATACCATAAGCCTATGGGGAGTTCACAAAACATAGTGAGAGAGACCATAACCAACATAAGTCATATGAGTTAATCCATGGAGTCCCTTTGTTTTCCCTACATCAAAAGAAAGGGGGATGTAACATTGCCAAGGTAAACGTCATAATGCCTAAGTGGATCTACTAAGCCATGTGTGAACTGAGTACTTGCCTCTAGTTCTTGGACTCGGGTACTCGCCTCAAGCCCTCGAACTCGGGTGCTTGCCTTAAGACCTTATCTTTAGGGTACTTGCCTTTTAGAGATTTGGTTAATCGCCTCTAATATCTTTACCAATGATGGCATATAGTTTTGAGACTTGGGTACTCACCTATAGTCCACTTGATGCTTGGTAGTACTCTCATAAGAGTAGGAAAATCATAAGTCATATTATCCTATCATAAAATCATTTCAAATCCTGGCGGAGGGCAATTTATCCAATTCCCAAGCCATTGATATCATAGAGTCAAAGACATAAGATAGCTCCTTAACAATTCCTTAGATGGGAGATCCTTCACCATAAAATATTCATTCATTAAATAGAGGGGAGATCCTCTACCATCAACATTTATTCATAGAAATATTTTCATAAGATTATAATAAACATAGAATGTCTCAAAACCCTTAGTTCCTCATTATTTAGAAATTATACTTCAAGACATATAGTGAAAATCATCAACTTAAATCATTCTTAAACAACCTACCATAATTGTACATATTATTTTTCAAAGCATAGACGTGGAAACATGAAATTCATCTCATTAAATCTTCAACTTCATAGTACCTCATGGTATTACAACTTTTACAGCATTGAATATCATAAACTAGCTCATCAAACCATTACCTCATAACATCAAATAAAGAGCTTAATATCATTCATATCATTCTCATGAGCTCATAGCATGCTTAATTTTCTTTCAACATTAACAACATTCATAAACTACATGTCTTACAATAAAGCCTTCATCACATAAGAGGTTTGCCACATAACATAGTTACAACATGATGGGTATACATATTTAAGCTTAAAATCATAGAATTTAAGAGTAAGGAACATGAGCGGGCTAAATTAAAGTCATTAAGTAATTCAATCAACCCACCATCATACTTGCAAAACTCCAATTTGAGTGTCACAAAAACCATTCAAGAATTCATAATATTTTTAAGTCTTTCAAGATTCCATAGTTCACAAAACTTTAATATAATAATCATATCATAATTTCAATCATTAGTATGAGCCCATGCATTAATAGATCAATAACCTACAAATTCCGATCATATTTGATGCAATAAAGTGATAGTAGAAGAAATTCATAAAGAATTTCTCATTAGAATAAAGAAATTTGATAAAAACTAGTTTTGGGGCTCCATCTGTGGAAGGACCCATGGATAGACGACCCACATACCTTAAACTTGAGATTTTTGTGAAAGAAACTTGAAGAAGACTTGATTTTCACTGAGTTTGTTGAATTCCAACAAGAGTTCTTGAAAAGATTGAGATAGAATGGAAGATTTGACGATGATAGGAGAGGAGTTTGACAGTGCTTTTGAGAGTTCTAGGGATTGAAATAGAAGAAAATAAAAAATTCTCATCTATATAGGCATTTGGTTATTACCTAAATTCAGTTGAAAAAAGAGAGATATCGAGAATTTTTTACCTATGGCGGAGCAAGTCCGCAATGTAAACTTATCACAGACCCTACTAGTTTGCGAAATTTCATCACAAAAATCATTTTTTAACACAGGCAACCTATACCTTGCAGGTAACTATTCTCCCACACAATTTTGTCTCTTAAATAAGAATATGAGGTCGAATTTGCAAAATTCGGCATAGATTTAAGATATTTTTAAAAAATGCATCATAGATTCTTTCCAAGCAACTTTGAGGGGTATTACACTTTTAAGTCCATTTAGACCAAATGTCTCCCTAGACATAAAATTGTATCCTTAGTGATCCCCATTGACGTTAAATTATTTTTGGTGAAACCATTATTTCAAATCCATTACCTTCGATTGAAAAGGTTATCCATTTTGTTGAACACCATTCCCTCCTTGAACTTGAAATTGTGAAAGAAATAGACAAAGACCAAAGTTGGGTGTAGCAAGAAAGGGGTGTCTCCCATTCTAAAGTTTGAGGAAAGAAACAGGAAAGAAATTGAGGAGTTGATGTGTGATAAAAACAAAAAGATGAGAAATGCTTGAACAGGAAAAAAAAGAAAAGAATTATGCTCTAAATTGAACCATCAAAGTTTTTGGAAATATTAACATATGCGACACCAAGGGTTGAGATGAAAGACAAAGTGATGTCATTGGGAAAAACAAGTGAATGAGAAATAAAAGAATCATGGGAATTATGTGTAGAGTTCAAAGAGAGATTAGTCACTTGTGCCTAAATATTATCCTACCTATCCTTAATACTACATTACAATGCCAGAAAAAGTCTTCTGCGATTCTAGTCCAGATAAAATTGGAAAAATGTTAATTGATAATAAGGGCAAGACTGTGTGTAAAATATTTCATGTCATTTCTCTTTTAGAAGTGTGAGCATCGCTAGATCCTTCAAAATATAGAGCTAAATGTTGTGATTTTGTGTGTGTGAGGATTTTATTTATTGTGAGGGCAGGTGATGACGTTTCTTAGGCATTGATTAGCAACCTCATTGGCAATTATGACCATAGCTTTGTCTTGAGCATTCCTTAGTAATCTCTTGACAGTTCCAAATCACTTATGTTGTTTGTAGAAGCTTTGAGGTTAGATTATAAAGGGAGGAATGTATGTGTTGCATTGTATGGACCTATTGGCAAGCATTATGCTTTAGATTGATCAATATTTGACTGGCTTGAGGGTAAGGTAGAGTTTAAGTTGGATGTGTTGATGAGTCCGGATATTCGACTCATATAGGGCTTAAATTCCTTATAATATTATTATTAGTGTGTTCTTTTGCCTCATATATTAACAAAAAATATGAGTTTGCTGGTAGAAATAAGGAAGGAGATAACTAATTTATTAACCAAAATGTGTGTTTGATGCTAGAAATGAGGAAGGAGCTGCATGGAAGAAAAATCTTATCAAAACTAGATAAAAGGAGTATAATAGGCAAAACGGTTGTGGAAATATGTCATTACTGTAACATTTTAGCAGTACACCAAATGGTGCATCTAAATGTCTTTTACTATAGTGTCCAACCCCAAGTGCAAGGTTACAAAAGCCAATGGAAAGACCAGTTCGGCAAATTGGCGAATCAGTTTGGCGACTATAGTGATGTCACCTTATTGTATAGAAATTGGTAAGGAAGAAAGGAAAGGTTGAGGTTTGCAGAGGTGATGCAAGTGACAATTCAATGGATTACTAAATTAATTCAGCGATGCATTATTCCATCGCATAACTATACAAATTTCAAGAGCTCAAGGATGATTCAAAAAGGTGGTCTTGTGGACATTCTGTAGAACGCCGAATGTGTTTGGTGACAGTCGACTTTGATCATCGATTGGTGGCGTGTGCAAAAATTAAGGACATTTTCATTTAAAGTACAAAAGAAAAGGGTGAGGAATTTTTGAGAGGACACACTGATATCCTTGATACTGCAGTTACATATTCTAGAGAGAAGAAAGGTATATTCATCCTAAACTACTCGTTGATTCAGAGTAGGGTTTTGTACTTGCCTTGAGGGTGGAATACAAGAAAAGAAGAGGATTTATCACCAATTTTTCTTTAAATTAAAGAACCCATTGTGATGTATAGCTCCTTTGGTAACTTTATTTTAATTTTGTACATGAGTGCTAAAATACTCTATGTTGAGGATGTGCTTACTAGCTGAATGTTAATATCTCACTTAGGTTTCTGATTTTTTTGAAGACTATATGCTAATTTGATATTAGTTTTAATTTTTCTTCACCTATATTTGTAAATGTATGGTTGCTAACTTAAATTTGTGTTTAGATCTTAGATTAATTCATGAAAGTAAATATCAAAGTTGAAGGATTACGCAATAGTCTTGGGTAATGCTGTTTGGGATTGAATTTCAAAATGGGGTTCAATTGACTAAGGTATTAGATCATTTAGCTGTAAATTTGTGCAACTTCCTTCGACTCCTATATGAATTGCATATGAAGTCTTAATTGATTCATGTTGATATGCCATAATTAACTTCACTGTGATTGTTGTTACAAGCTTCGTAGCCTACCCAAAATTAAATTAGTCATCAGATCTAATATTAGAGACCCACGTTTTGGAATTATATTCAATTGTGCACATCTTCGGTATGCTTCTTGTCTTGATTTTAGTTATATTGTTATATCACAAAATTAGTTACTTTCTAGTTATTTAAATTTTTTTGAAAATGACTACCCCTAACTAGTTCGATGAATTACTACAAGGTTGCAACTTAGCAACTCCCGATCTATGTGGGTTTGGCCGTAACTCATAGTTGGGTAAATATATTACTAAGGATTGTACGTACTTCTAAACAGAGGTATATTTGAACATCATCCCTAATACTCTGGAGATGTCACTAGATCCAATGAATCGGCTATTCAAGCCATTCCTTGATACTTTTGTGCTTATCTTCATTTATGATAGTTTGAATTATTGTATGGGAAAATAAGAAAATCTGGATCACATAATATAAGCTATTTAGACTTTGAGGGACACAAAACTGTTTGCCAAGTTTAGTAAATATGAGTTTTGGTTGCATGAGTGTAACAACACAAAAAAATACCAAAAATGTGCCTCAGAATGCCTTAAATTTTAATTTTCATATATCAATAGTATTCATTTGTTATTTCAAAAATTTAACTTTAGATTCTTGTTCAAGGGATCCAAATTAGGGGGAGAACAGTCTGGGCTCAATTTAAGAGAAAAGATTTAGCAATTAAGAAATTTTCAAGAATGTGATTTCCAAAGAGGAATCCGCGTCGCTATACAAAATGGGCACCTTTTTATCTAATTGGTCCAAAATATTCTAAGTGTTGGGCTCAAGTTATCCCAAATGTGTTTTTATCTATATTTAGCCAAATTTTACCCCTATATAATCATACTCATTTCCTAGTACTCCCCAAAACACAGTCATATTTTCACTCCCAAAACTCAAGTCCCAAACCTCAATCCTAAGCTAAGGTTCTCCTTCAAGGTTCTTCTTTAAGCTTCAAGTCTTCATCTCCAATCTTCACCAAGTTCATCTCCAAGCTAAGGTATGTGGATTTATTTCATGGGTTCCTTTCGCCCATGATACCCAAGCCTCCATTTTTTTTACATAAATTGCATGGTTTAAAGTTGATTTACAAATGGATTTTGATAATTATGAAATTCACTGGATGCTATGTTAAAGCTATATATAGTTGTGACTGTTTTGCCATGTTTTAGGCTATAAATCATTGATCTATTGTAAGATTTGAGAAGGATTTTTAATGTATATGTCATTAGGGTAATGCAAGGTATTGATTGATTGTTTTACAATGGGTTTTCTTGCATGATTTCAACTGTAATTTGCATGGTTTTTTTACAACCACTTCACACCCTCTAAGTGTTTGATAAAATGTACGGATGTGGTTTCTTGAGGAGTTGAAGGTATAAAGCATGATATATGATATGAAGGACTATTTGATGCTGAAATGAGCTTATGTATACAATATACTCTATACAAAGTGTTGCATTAGACTATTCCCGATCCAACGGGTCAAGAGCCTGAGTAACCATGTTGGGCTTTTATAATAATTAACCATGCGAGGGGTTTATACTTCATCACTGTTTTGATAAGGTATGATTATCATTAACCATGTAAGGTTTTATACGACACAACCACCAAGGGGTTTATACCTTGAATAGGTAGCTCGGTCTCTTCTACACATTTGACATCCTATATGAGTGTGGTTTACTTCAGCATGTTTTACTTAAGTATTGAACATAGATACCATATTGTTATATTATGTCTATTGCTTAATATTATGAATTTTGATTATGATTCCTATTTATTGTTGCATTGCATCCTAAATACTTAGAATAGTCAAATGTACTAATGCATACTTTGTACCTACATAATGACACCATGTAGGAAATCATCCTTCACCATAATCTTGCCAACATACACATGAATGTATGCAAATGACATAAGGGCCAAACTTTAAGAATTAAAACCCTAAATAGGGGGAAAACACTTAAATTAGTACCTTAGGCTTGAGTAGAGTGGAAGAGGTACAAATATCGATTTTGTATATTAGCCTCAGCTTTCCATGTGGTGGTTTCAACTTGATGGTTCCTACAAAGGAACTTAATGGAAACTACATCCTCGTTCCTCAACCTTTTCACTTGTCTATCCAAAATTTTCACCAGAACCTCTAGCTCTGTCAAATTGTCTTTGACATTACCTACAACATCTAGAGGTACAATATCACTAGGGTCACCTATTCACTTCCTTAACATAGACACATGGATGACCGGATGTACCATATTCATGTCTTTGGAAAAACCAACTCATAGACCATCTTACCAATCCTCAACACCCTATAGTAACCCATATATCTTGGTCTCAACTTACCCTTTTCACCAAAACGAACCATACCTTCATGGGTGAGACCTTCAAATAAACCCAATCACCAACCCTGAATTTGGGATCCCTTCTCCTCATATCGACATTATATTTTTGTTGACTTTGGGAGATTTTCAATGTACGCCTTATAATCCTCACTTTATCCATGACCTCCATAAAGAAATCTGGACCTAAAAAAGACATCTCTCCCACCTGAAACCATCCAACTGGGGATCTACGATGCCTTCCATAAATAGCCTTATAATGATTATTATAAGCAAACTCAATTAATGAAATATGATCATCCTAACTACCCTTAAGATCCAATACACAAGCTCTAAGCATATCCTTAAGAGTTTGGATAGTTCTTTAGGCTTAGCCATCTATTTGAGGGTAAAAGGCTGTACTAAGATTAACCTTGGTACCAAGACCTTTTTGGAAGGACCTCCAAAAGTTTGAATTCAATTGAGAACCACAATCCGATATGATAAACAAAGACACCCAATGCAATCTCACCAACTCATGGTTGTACTATCTAGCATAGTATTTGGCACCATATGTAGTCTTAACCTATAGGAAAGGAGCCGACTTTATCATCCTATCAACTTTAACCCAAATAGAATCAAAACCCTTTCTAGTCATAGGTGACAAACCATAAAAACCATATTAATTTCCTCTGACTTCCATGTAGGAATCTCTATGTCTTAGGCTAGGGCCACCAGCCTTTGATGTTCAGCTTTGACTTATTGGCAATTATGGAAACCGAACACAAACATAGCAGTGTCTTTCTTCATACCTCCCCACCAATACACCTCTCTCAAATCCCTATACATATTTGTAGAACCGGGGTGAATAAAATAGGAAGTGTTTTGAGCCTTGTCTAGGATCATCTTTCTCAAGTCACCAACATCGGGCACACACACCCTACCTTTGTACCTAAGGGCACCATCTCCCCCTTGGGGAAAACCTCCACCTTACACACTCTCACCTAAGCCTTCAACTCTAACAAGGCGGGGTCAAGCTCTTACTTTGACTTTACCTCCTAAACCATAGATGATTTAGTGCCATCAACCACCACTACACTACCATTGTCAACCTCTTCCAACCTAACCCCCAATCTTTCCAACCGATGGACCTCTCTAGCCACCGCCTTGCCACCGCCTTGCCACCATCATCAAAGTGAGCTAGAGTACCCATATACACCCTTCTCAAAGCATAGTTCACAACTTTATCCTTAATGAGGTAGTAATGCACACTCATATTATAGTCCTTAAGAAGCTCTAACAACCTTATTTGTCTAAAGTTAAGATCCTTTTGAGTGAACACATATTGGAGGCTTTTATGTTTGGTAAACACATCAACATGCACCCCATACAAATATGATGCTAAATTGTCAAAGCAAATACTATGACGGACAATTCAAGATCATGGGTAGGAAAATTCTTTTCATGCACTTTGAGTTGTCTAGAAGCATAGGCTATCACCTTACTATTTTGCATCAACACAAAACCCAACCAAATTCTTGAGGCATCACAATACACAAGAAACCCTTTTACCACTTTCGGTAGTGACAAGATAAGAGCAGATATAAGCTTATCTTTCAAAGTTTGGAAACTCATTT
Source organism: Solanum sejunctum (assembly GCA_025642045.1). Classification (NCBI taxonomy): domain Eukaryota; kingdom Viridiplantae; phylum Streptophyta; class Magnoliopsida; order Solanales; family Solanaceae; genus Solanum; species Solanum sejunctum. The sequence goes on from JAOTQJ010054770.1 coordinate 73,286, forward strand.
CACACTCACTGGTCAAGATAAATTTAGCCTTCTTTTGGATAAACATAGTCATAGGAGAAGCAATAGAAAAGAACCCATTCACGAATCACTAGTAATAACTCGCTAAGCCCAACAAGCTTCTAATATCTGATGGGGTCAAAGGTCCAAGCCAATTTCTAATCACTGTCGTCTTTTTAGAATCCAACTTAATACCATCACCCAAGACCACATGACCTAGGAAGGCAACCTTTTGCATCCAAAACTCATATTTCTCATACATAGCATACAAATTCTCTTCCCTCAACCTTTGTAAAACCATGCTCAAATGACTTGCATGCTCCTTCTCGCTATGAGAAAAGATCAAAATAAGGTCAATGAAGACCATAACAAATGAATCAAGGCATGGTTTAAAGACCCTATCCATAAGATCCATGAATATAGCTAGTGGATTGGTCAACCTAAAAGTCATGACCAAAAATTCATAATGCCCACATCTAGTCCAAAAGGTCGTCTTAAAAATGTCACACTTCCTCATTTTCACTTGATGATGCCTTGACCGAAGATCCATCCAAGATAAGTGGCTAGCCCCTAGAAGTTGGTCAAATAGATCATCAATCCTTGGTGGAGGATACTTATTCTTTCTGGTGACCCTATTAAGTTGATGGTAGTCAATACATATTCTAAGGGAATCATCCTTATTCTTCACATATAACACCGGTGTACCCCAAGGGGATTGTCTAGGCCAAAATAACCCTTCTCCAAAAAATCCCTCAATTTCTTCTTCAACTCTTTTAACTCCATCGAGGCCATATGGTAAAGGGGAATAAAGATAGGTTGAGTATCGGGAAAGAGGTCTATACCGAAGTCTATTTCCCTTTCAGGAGGAACACTAAAAAGGTCACTTGGGAAGACATCAAGAAAAAAATTAACCATCGAAATTGACTCTATAGGTAGGATTTTAGACTCCACATTCCTAACCCTCACAATATGATAGAGACACCCCTTAGAGATCAAACTTTGGGCTTTAATTGAAGAAATAAACCTACCCCTAACCACCACATCATGACTCTACCACTAAAGGATGTGTTTATTGGGGAATTGTAATTTGACCCTATAGGTTCTACAATCAATAGAGGCATAGTATCCATGCAACCAATCCATCCTAAGAATAATGCCAAAATCTAACATGTCCAACTCAACAAACTCACATGGCAATGCTTTATGTAAAATGCAAATGGGATAATTTTTATAGATTCTTCTAGTAACAATAAATGCAACAACTTGAGTAGACACCTCGTATGGCTTACACAACAACTCGAGTTTAACATGAAACTTTTTGGCAACAAAGGGGATAACAAAAGAAAGAGTGGAACCTGGTTCTATCAATCGATACACATCAAAGTCAAAAACTTTTAACGTAGCAGTGACGATATCAGGCACCTTATCAACCCCTTGCCTCCCATAAAAAGCATAGAATCGATTGTACTTTGGGGTACCTTATTGTTAACATCCCCTTCTAATAAGGATCACATTTGCACCACGTCCTTGTGGATGACCATCTCTACCCTTATTTTGATTATGAGCACAATCAATTATAACCCACTTCTCCACAACAATAACATGCATTAATGTCCCTCAAACACGGGCTGTTATTGGCTCTACCATATCTTGGGCATATAGCATTAGCCACCACACCACCACCTCCTTGGGGCCTTAGGTTGTCATTGGTAACCCTTCTATTAGGGCATTAGAATATCTTTGGCCTTAATGAAACCGGCCACTCTTTGGACCTGATAGCTTACCATCAAAATGGGCCCTCTTGGCCTTACCACTCCTCCTTTTTCTAAGCTTTTACCTCTCTAATAATTTGGCATAAGTTATTAAGCAGGACAAATCCATATCAATAATAAATATAGTGGCACACCATTACACATTAACCAAATTGTATACGTCCATCAAAAATTTATTCATTCTAGACCATGGTTCGATAACCAATAGTGGAGCATATTTTGAGAGTTGGCTGAATTTGGGGCATTCTCCTGAACACTTATAGATCATTGCCTCGAATTCATGAACTCTATTATTTTAGCCTCCCTAATCTCAAGAGGTAACAACTAGTTGAGAAACGCTGCCTTAAACTTCTCTAAAAGTATCACATTATGGTTCCCCTTCTCCTCCTTCCGTTCAGTAAACCATATTTGGGCCACTCCCGTGAGTTAGTTTGTCACTAACTTTGCCTTCTCCTCCAACCTAACACACATAATAGCCAATACTTTGTACACCTCATCAATAAATTCTTCAGGGTATTCATCCAATTTTTGACCCATGGAACTCCGGTTGGTACATCCTCATAATATCTCTCACCCTAGATCCTAGGGTTGGAGCATGAGGGGCTTCGGCCCCTTGATTAATTTGATTAGTTATGGCTTGAGCTAGCAAGGATAGAGCATCCCAGAACTCTCCTTGAGACGATTGTTCCTCGGGTGTATGGGAACTTCTCCCTCTTGTGTTAGGCATGAACTAAAAATTGGAAAAAATATTCGTTAGAAGGGGAACCTTACCTAACTTTTATAGCACAATATAGATCAAGAAGAAAGGAGACATTTCTTAAAATGCCTTATAGCCTCTTACTCATAGTTGTGCTGCACTTCACAACCATGAATAAAACTCTAATCGATGCGGTGTGTTGGAAGCCGAGGACTAGTAACAACCTAGTGCTCTTATATAATGTTTATTATGATCCAAGCCTAGGGCCTTGACTTGATACGGCAAATGGGAACCAAAAGAATCCCCAAACAAGCCTCTTAGCATATCATTCAAACATCCTTGGCCGTGGAAGCAAAGTAAATAACATCAAAAAAATAGACTTAAGGATAAAGACTAAGAGAAGAGTTTAGCAGCACAAATCATAAAGAGTCAAAGCTCAACGTAATTACATCACTTTTCCAACAACAACTCTAACATGGATTGGACGGGGGGCCAAAATAAGCTCTCCAGGCTCACCCCTTTAATAACAAATGTTTACCATAAGGAAATAACATAGCAAGAAAGAGAAAGGATAATGTTCTCAAACTTGAGGACTAACCACAAGCTATCTTCAAGATGTCAAAACTAGCCATAAGTAGGATGATTGTAAGTAGCTCTAGTCCCTACATGTTAACATCATGTAGCCAAAGATTATTTGTTAGTACATTTGAACGTACTAAGTATGTAAGATGAAATGCAATAATAAATAAGCAACGTAGGGAAATGTATAATCATAAATAATGGATAGCATAATAACAATATGACATTTTTGAATGATGCTTAAAATAAAACATGCTTATATAGAACATATTACATATGTAGGAAGAGACCATCATCATAGACCAACAAACTTAGTACTTGGAATCTAAGGTGAACCAAGCCTTGGAGGTGATTGAGGTATCAACCCCTCAATTTTGTTAATGGGTTTACCACCCCTATCCGTATCCAAGGTTATTAAGGTATCAGCCCCTCAATTTGGTTGACAATTATCACACCTACCATCCATGGTGATTGAGCTATGAATCCATCAATTGGTTGATAGTTTTCACACCCTACCATCCATGGTGATTGAGCTATCTACCCCTCAATTGGTTGATGGTTGTCACACCCTACCATCTATTGTGGGGTTAACTTGCAACACTAAAGGTACTTTTCATGAAAACAACACATATATACCTTTATTTCATCGTCATAAAGTCATTCAAATCATAGGTCATGCAATGGATCATCAATAGCTCAAGAATCCCAAACTAGACATTTTATCAAACACTTGGTGAGTGTTTAATACTAGTACAAAATCATGCAATTAAAGAGTGAAATCATGTGAGAAAATCAATGTAAAACCACCCACCAATACTTGGTAATACCGTCATGCAAGATAAATCAAAACCCCTCATCAAGTCACATGATGGATCATAGATCCCTAGCCCAAAACATGCATAGTTGAACAATATTTCAGAAACCCCAATATATTTTATCATCAATTTAATAATAAGTATCACTTATAAGTAAATCAACTTAGAATCATACAGTTTTAGGTAGAATGGAGGGTTATACATCATGGGTAAAAGGATCCAATGGTTAAAACCCACATACCTTAGACCTTTAGTTTCTTGAAATTGAGTTGAGAAAAGATTGAAGCTTGGAATGGGGTCTTGGAATGCAAAACTTGTTCTTGAGTTTCCTTGAATTTGTATTAGAGATTTGGTAGAGGCTTTTGAGAGGATTTAAGAGTGTATTCTGGTTGGAAGTGATGACTTGATCCTTCGATATAGGGTTTATGTCTTTTGAGAGGATAAGATAGCCGTAGAAGTCCAAAATGATCATTAGAATAAATAAAATTTATGAAAAAGCCATTAATAAAACGGAGAGAAAAATAAACAAATTGTCACCTCACTTGAGGTTACACGAATCGTGTGGCATTCCATGGGTCATGTGGAGTGTCCGTGAGATGATAATTAGTTGAAAATTGGGAAGTTGGGACACTTTTGAAAAATTAATGTCATCGTCACTTTGACGGGAGGCTTCACGGGTCATGTAGTGCTACAGGGTCCGTGTAGTGGCCCATGGAATTACACATGGTGTAAATAATGTAGGATGTAGGCTCCTTGACAGACTACAAGACTCATAAAGCTTACCACGACCCTTTAAGAAGGTCTTGGCACTACTTGGTCAAGAAAACTCCCTCTCACGCTAACCTTGCCTCACTTGCACACCCCAATGGCTAGCCACACGATCAGTGGCAAGCTATATGGACCATTCCACTTATTGATCACAATCCTCAGACCAAAATATTATTTTCCAAACTAAAACAGTCCACATCACTCATCCAAAGCCTCACTGTCCATCCGAATTCTCGCATGACATCACTAAATGGGAAGGTCTCACAAAAATGGTCGTAACTCCTTCTTCCAAATTTGAAATGAGGTGAAACAAAGTGCATTGAAAAGCTAACTCAAAGTTCATTCATTTGACATTCGTTGGTCATCCAGTAATTTATGTGCTAAAAGTGATGCTCGAATAAAGTTGACCATGGCACAAACCAACACCTAAAACTCAATTCATAGGGAAGACTTGAACTCGTCTAAGTACTTGAAGTTTCCCCATGGCCCTAATATATTCCCCACCTAAACAAATGATTCTTGAAACATAGATACATAAGTACATAGAGTTACGGGATGTGACAACATCTCAACCATTCATATGTAATAAACCAAAAACATAATGCTGAGAAACATAAGGGAAAGGGGCTATGGACTTTTTGGACATTAAAGCAACATTAAAAATGGTAGAAATAACTAATTCATTACATTGTCCAAAAAATGATACGGTTTTGAAATATAATTGAAAGGAATGACCAAACTACCCCTTATTTAATTTGCTGAAACCCATCTACGAGACCTTGACTATGGGTCATATGCCATTTCATCCTATGCCCCACCTGAAAACCTTGAAATATGGCCTTTGCTGAATTACAAACAATGACAAACAAGATGACCCATACTACTTTCTACTAGGCATGTTTGGACTCATAAAGTCCTTCCACACATAGCCAAATTCTTACCTTGTATCTGACCTTTTCAGATAAGACCTTAAACAGTTCGTATAACATTCCACGAACTGTTTGATAAGTCATAGATTACCATCTTGAAAACTCCAAATTTCTTTCGTGTATGAAATCCCACTCACGAACCTATCTATTAGCTGTAGAACTAACTATAGGTCATAAATTGTCTTGTGAACTAAGTTCTTTGTCATTTTCCAGACCAAATTTCATTTCACCTAAACTGGGGGTGGTTAAAGTATCTCCCCCTTAGGAACTTTCATCCACCAATGTACTTAAACATAGGCTTTAAAGTGTAACCAGAAGCTAAAAATCTAGTATGCATGCAAAAATGTAATTAAAACATTATTTCTCAAAAATTTCATATTCACACTTTAAAACATGCTTCAAAATAATTCATCAACACCATAATAAATACATACATCATGAGAACCTAAAACACATAGAATTGGGGATTTTTGGAAAAATTTCTTAGTACCTTAGGCTTGAGTATAGTAGAATAGATGTGGATAGCACTTTATCATATCCACTTCTGCTTTCTATTTAGCATCCTCACCTTGTTGGTTCCTCTAAAGTACCTTAATGGATGCGACATCCTTGTTCCTTAACTTCTTCACTTGTTAGTCTATAATTTCAACTAGTACCTCTTCATAGCTCAAATCCTCCTTAATTTTCACAACATGCAAGGGAACTTTTGAAGTTATGTCACCTGTGAATTTCCTCAACATTGATACATGGAAGATTGGATGAATAAAATGCAATTTGTTAGGTAGATCTAACTTGTACGCTATTTTACCTACTCTCTTCACCACCTTGCAAGATCCAACATATTGAGGCTTAATTTCCCTTTCTTACTAAACTGGTCTCACGACCCAAGCCTAGGGAGTGGACATGACACGATGAATTAGTGCGAACCCAAAGGGACCCTAAACAAGCTTCTTAGCATATTATACACACATCCTGGGTCGCAGAAGCATAATAACAACAACAAGATGTAATTAAAAGGGAAAATAAAACAAAGGAAAGTCATGACATTTATAAATCATAAAGAGTCAAAGCACAAACCATAGATACATCAATTGTTTCAACAACACCTTCTAACGTATATTGTAGCAGGGGCTAAGACACTTTTTGGGCTCACCCTTATAGTATTAAGGATCAACATAGAGAAATAACATAAGCAAGAGTAGCATAGCTAGTGTTTCCAAACTTGACGACTCACCAAAACCTTATCTTAAAGTTGCCAAAACTAGCCATGTGGAGGATGATCGTGAGGAGCTCCGTTCCTACGTGGTAACAACAAGTAGGCATAGAGTATGGGTTAGTACATTTGGATATACTAAGTATGTAAGATGCAATGCAATAAGAGATAGGTAACATAGTCAAAATGCATAATTATAAGCAAGGGATAAGTAAAATAACAACATGGCATGCATGATCAATGTTTTAAGTAAAACATGTTAGTATAGAACATATTACATGTGTAGAAAGAGGCCATCATCATAAACCAAGAAATCTATTAGTTGGAATACAAGGCATATCACCCCCTTCGAAGGTGATTGAGGTATCTACCCTCAATTGATAGAGGGGTGTAGCATCCATCATCAAAGTTGTCAAGGTATATACCCCTCAACATGGTCGATGGGCATAGCCCCCCCTTCCCCCTACATCAAAGTGGCCAAGGTATGTGCCCCTCAACATGGTAAATGGGCATAGCAACCCCCGCCCAGTCAAAGTGGTTAGGGTATATACCCCAAAAAGTGGTAGATGGGCATATCACCCCCCATGAAAGTGCTAAAGGCATATACCCCTCAACATGGTAAATGGGCATAACCCCCATAATCAAAGTGGTTGAAGCATATCACCCCCTTATAAGGTGTGGTCAACTTTCAACACTATAGTTACTTTTCATGAATTCAATACACATACACAATGCCTTCATCATCATAGAGTCACATAACTCATAAGTCATGTAATAGACCATCAATAGTTCAATAATCCTTAACAAGACATTTTATCATTCACTTGGTAGTTGTATAATGCTAGTTCAAAACCATGCAATTCAAAAATAGAATCATATGAGAAAACTGAATGTAAATCAACCAACTAACACATAGTAAAACCCTTATGCAATATATCTTGAAATCCTTTATCAAACCCTCTTAACAGATGATAGTTTTATTGCTCAGAACATACACAGTCACAATGGACAAACTATCTCATATAAGCTTGAAATAGGTAGACATGTGTTTCCAATCAACATTTTACAAAACTCCAACATAATTTGCAATTATAATTCATACTAAGTAATACTTATAAGTAATACATATTGAAAATATGCAAGTTTCATAAAAAGGAAGGTTGGGTACCTTAGGTGAAAGGACCCAATGGCTGAAACCCACATAACTAGAATTTAAGGATTTCCTTGATGTATTCTTGAAAGAGAACTTCAAATTTGAATGAATCTAGAAATAATCTTGGGACACTTGTATTTGGATGAAATATTTAGTTAAGCATTAGAGAGGTTTTTGAGAGCGTCTTGAGTGATATAGAGTTGATAAATGGCTAGGTATAGGTGATTTTATACATAGAAGGGCATGGGGCCCAGACCCTAATTCCTTAGGCCAAAACAAGAAAAATAATGAAGTCATAACACTTCTCCGCGGCAAGTCCACATCGTAGAGCCATCGCGCAGTCACTGGAATTAAAAAGTTGGCAAAAATGAAATCTCACTACGGGTCCTCTAAAATATAGTTATTCGAATTTCCCACTCAACATTTTCCCCAATCAAGAATATGAAGTTTGATTTGTGATATTACACACGGATTTTTAGGTATATGAAAATCATGATTATAGGCATTTCTGAGGCACATCTTTGTACCTCCCCTTTGGGAACATTTATCCCAGAATGTCAATGAAGTGTACATTAGAGTAGTGATCATGAATTTATCAGAGCAACATAAATGCAACAAATGCATTTAAACATCACTTTCAAAAAAACTCAACATAATTGTCAAAAATCACCATAAGCTTGTCAACATAAACATGAATGCATGCAAATAGCATCAACACTAAAACTTTAGACTTGAAATCATGTAGTGGACTTAAATTAGTACCTTAGGCTTAAGTGGAGTGGAAAATATATGGATATCACTTTTGCATGTATGCCTCGACTTCCTATGTTGTACTTTCAACACGTTGGTTTCTCCAAAGAACCTTGACAGAAGCTACGTCCTTGTTTCTCAACCATTTCACTTGTCTATCCAAAATTTCTATTGAAACCTCTTCATAACAAAAAATATCTTCTACCATACCCAAAATATCCAAAGGTACAATAGCACTTAGGTCAACCACACATTTTCTCAACATCGACACATATAAGATTGGATTAACCATATTCATTTCAATGAGTGACTCCAACTCATAGGCCACCTTACCAATCCTCCTCAACACTACATAAGGACCCACAAAACTTGGACTCAATTTACCCTTCTTCCCAAATTGAACTACATGCTTCATATGTAAGACCTTCAAATAGAATCAATCACCAACCTTAAAGTCAAGGTCCCTTCTCCTCATACCGGAATAGGACATTTGTCTACTTTGGGTTGTCTTCATTCTCTCCCTTATTAACGTCACCTTCAGCAAGGCCTCCATGACCAAATAAGGACCTATCAAAGCCATCTTCCCTACCAAATAAGGACCTAGCAATGCCTATCATAATGAGCTCCAAAAGTAGACATACTAATGCTTGAGTGATAACTATTATTATAAGCAAAATTAATCAGTGGAAGATGATCATCCCAACAACCCTTAAACTCCAAAACATAAGCTCCAAGCATATCCTCCAGCGTTTGGATAGTTCTCTCGCCTTGGCCATCCATTTGAGGCTGGAAGGTCATACTAAGTTTTACCTTTGTACCAAGACCGCTTTGGAAGGACCTCCAAAAGTTGAAAGCAAATTGAACACCACAATGATGAACAAAGTCACTCCATGCAATCTAACCAACTCATTAATGTACAATTTTGCAAAATAACTTTTAGTCTTAGGCAACCGAACCATGAAATATATGTTGATTTTCTCCAACATGAAAGTAAAAATCTCTATATCTTGGGCTAGGCTACCTAGCGTTTGATGTTCCGCTTTTACTTAGTTGCAATTATGACATCCTGATATGAACATAGCAATATCTCTCTTCATACCACCGTACCAAAACACTTCTCTCAAATCTCTATATATCTTTGTAGAACCAGGGTGAATAGAATATGAAGAATTATAGCAGCATCTAAAATCTTCTTTCTCAAATCATTAATACTAGGCACACAAAATGTACCTTGGTACCTTATGTCACTATACCCCTTTGGGAGAAAACCTCCACCTTACCATCTCTCACCAACGCCTTCAACTCTAGCAAGGTGAGGTAAGGATCTTGTTTTGCCTTTACCTCCTCAATCAATAAAAATGTAGAACCATCAACAACCACTATACCACCGTTATCAACATCCTCCAACCTAACTGCTAATCTAGTCAACCGATGAACCTCTCTAGCCGCTTCTTTAACACCATCACCAATATGTCCTAGGCAACCCATAGACACCCTACTTATAACATCGGCCACAACATAAGCCTTATTGAGGTTATAATTCACACTCATATGATAACTTTGAAGGAGCTCTAACCACATTTTTTGTCTAAAGTTAAGATCTGTTTGAGTGAACACGTATTGGACAATCTGATGATCGGTAAACACATCAACATGGACCCCATACAAGTAACGATGCCAAATTTTAAAAGCAAATAAAATTACGCCCAATTCAAGAACATGGGTAGGATAATTCTTCATATATACCTTAAATTGTCTAGAGGCATACGCTATCACCTTACCATTTTTCCTCAAAACACAACCCAAACCAATTCTTGATGTATCACAATAGACAATAAACTATTTCAACCCTTCTGATAGAGATAATAAAGGAATGCAAACAAGCTTATATTTCAAAGTTTGCAAATTCTTCTCACATTCACTGGTCTACACAAATTCTGCCTTCTTTTGGGTCAACTTTTTCACAGGAGAAGCAACAGAAGAGAACCCATTCATAAACCTTCGATAATAACCTACTAAACCCAAGAAGCTTTTAATTTCCAATGGAGTCAAAGGTCTAGGCCAATTTCCAATTAGCTCCATCTTCTTAGGATCCACCTTAATGCCATCACCCGATACCACATGCCCTATAAAAGCAACCTCTTACAACCAAAGTTCACGTTTGTCATATTTTCCATACAACCTTTCCTCCCTCATGATTTGCAACACCGCTCTCAAGTGATTCACATATTCCTCCTCAATATGAGAATAAGTCAAGATATCATCAATAAAAACCACCATAGTTAGGTCAAGATGGTGTTTAAAAACCTTATTCATAAGTTCCATGAATATAGCTGGTGCATTAGTCAAATCAAAGGACACAAGCACAAACTCATAGTGCCCAAACCTAGTTTAGAAGGCCATCTTAGGAATGTCACGCTGCCTCACTTTCACTTGTTGATACTTGGACCGAAGATCAATCTTAGAGAAGTGACTAGCCCCTTGAAGTTTGTCAAAAAGGTCATTAGTTCTTGGTAGAGGGTACTTATTCTTTATGGTGACTCTATTTTATTGTCGGTAATAAATACACATTCTAAGAGAACCATACTTCATCTTCGCAAATAACACCGATGCACCCCAAGGTAATTGACTAGGACTTATAAAACCTTTTTCCAACAAATCTCTCAATTGTTCTTTCAACTTCATTAGGGTCATACGGTAAGGGAGAACAGAAATGGGTTAAGTATCAGGAAGAAGTCTATACCAAAATCTATTTCTCTTTTAGGAGGAACACCGAGATTCTAATCAGTAAAGATATCAAGAAACCCATTAACCACCATAACTGACTCTCTGGGAAGGACCTTGGACTACACATCACTAACCATCACAAGATGGTAGAGGCAACCTTTACAAATCGAGTTTTGGGCCATAATGCAAGAGATAAATCTACCATAGCAGAACATTCAAACTCAGGGACAAGCTCATTAGGGAATTGAAATTTAATCCTTATAGGCTATACAATCAACATAAGCATAATATACATGCAACTCACACAACAATTCAGGACTAACATGAAGCGTTTTGGCAACAAAATGAGCAACAAAAGAGAGAAACACCAAGGTTTATCAATGCATACACATCAAAATAAAAAGGTTTTAACATACCGGTGATGACATTGGGCACCTCATCCACCCCTTATCTCCCTTGAAGAGCATAGAAAGAGTTTTGCCTTGGGGAACCTCCTTGTTGGCCTCCTCTCTCCTTAACACTCGCATTTGCACCATGGCCTTCTGGACAACCATCTCTACCCTTGTTGCGATTACAAGGACAATCCATCACGTTATGACCTACTTCACCACAACCATATCAAGTAGTAGCGTCCTTCAAAGATGGGCCATTATGGCCTCTACCACATCTTGGGCACATAGTATTAGGCACCACACCACCACAACCTTGGTCCCTTGGGTTGTCATTAGAAAACCTTCTATTAGGAGAACTGGAAGACCCTTAGCTTTGATCAAACCAGCAACCCTTAGGACTTTGCAATCTACCTTGAAATCAGGCCCTTTTGGCCTTACTATTTCTTCTTTTTTTAAGCTTTTCCCCCTTTAATTGTTCCACATATGTCATAAGGCGGGACAAATCCACATCACTTACCAATATGGTAGTTTGACACTCTTTATTGACCATGTCGGACACTCCCAACATAAACTTGTTCATCCTATACCTTCTCTCAACCACAAATAGTGGAACATACTTGGAGAGTTGGTCGAACTTGAGCGCATACTCCCTCATACTCATGGAACCTTGATTAAGGTTCATGAATTCCATCATTTTAGTCTCCTTAATATCAATGGGAATAGTCAATTGATAAATGCTGCTTTGAACTATTCCCAAAGAATGACATCATTGTTCCCCTCCTCCATCGTTAATCGAGTGAACCATATTTGAGGCACCCCTTTGAGTTGGTAGGCTACCAACTCTACCTTTTCCTCTAAAGTAACCCCCATAATAGAGAACACTTTTATATGCCACATTAATGAATTATTGTGGATCCTCATTCAACTTAAACCCATGGAACTCCAGTGGGTTCACTCTAGTAAAGTCTTTCACCATAAAGGACGGAGTAGAAGCATGAGGATCTTTGGCCCCTTAGTTGATTTGGTTGGCCATAGCATGAGCCTAAATGGTAATAGTATTCCAGAACTCTTCATGGGCCATTCATCCATCATGTGGAGCTTGAGGAGTGGGCGGAGCCAATTGTTCCTAAGTTGTACGTGCTCTTCTTCCTTTTAAGATTTGCATAATCTAGAATAGCAAAAAACTTTTTTTGGGGAAAACCTTACTTCAAACTCTATAGCACGACATAGATCATGAAGAAGGGAAACATTTTGTATAAATGCCTTGTAGCCTCTTAATCATAGTTGTAGTGCACTTCACAACCATGAATAAGACTTAAATCGATGTGTTGTGTCATATTTCGAGATCTATTAACAACCTAGTGCTCTGATACCAAGTTTTTAGGACCCTAGCCTATGGTCTGGATGTGACACAGCAAATGGGAACCCGAAGGGACCCCAAACAAGCCTCTTAGCATCTCATACACTTATTCTTGGTCACAAAAGCATAATAACTACAACAAGAGGTAATGAAAAGCGAAAACTTGATTAAAGGAAGTCTTGACATTTATAAAACATAAAGAGTCAAAGTGTCAAGCGTAGATATATCAATTGTTCAAACAACACCTCTAAACATAGATTGGGCGAGGACTAAGACACTTTCCTAAATTACCATCGTAGTATCAAAGATCAACATAGAGAAATAACATAAGCAAGAGTGGCATAGCTAGTATCCTTGAAGTTGAGGATTCACCAAAAGCTTATCTTCAAGATGCCCAAACTAGCCACATAGAGGATATTGGTGAGGAGCTCCAGTTCATACATGGTAACATCATACTAAGTATGTTGGATGCAATGCAATAAAAGATAGGATACATAGTGAAAATGCATATTATAAGCAAGGGTTAAGTATAATAACATGGCATGGATGATCAATGCTTGAGTAAAACATGTCTATATAGAACATATTACATTTGTAGAAAGAGATAATCATCATAGACCAAGCAAACTATTACATGGAATCCAAGGCATATCACCCCCTTGGAAGGTTGAGATATCTACCACTCAATTGGTAAATAGACATAGCAACCCCCATCAATGTGGTCAAGGTATATATCCCTCAACATGGTAGATGGGCGTACCATCTCCCATCAAAGTGGCCAAGGTATATGCCCCTCTACATTCTAGATGGGCATAGCACTCCCCATCAAAGTTAGCAAGGTATATAGCCCTCAACATGGTAGATAGGCATAGTATCTCCCATTAAAGTGGTCAAGGTATATACCCCTCAACATGGTAGATGGGCATAGCGCGCACCATCAAAGTGGTTGAGGCTTATCACCCCCTCAGCAAGGCATGGTCAAGTTGAAACACTATAGATACTTTTCATAAAGTCAATACATAGATACAATCCCTTCATTGTCATAAAGCCACTTAGTTCATAAGCCATGCAATAGACCACCAGTTGTTCATGAATCCTTAACAAGATATTTTATTAAACACTTGGTGGGTATGAAATGTTAGTTCAAAATCATGCAATTCAAGAGTGAAATCCTGTGATAAAACTCAATATAAATCAACCCACCAACACTTAGTAAAACCCTCATGCAATATAGCTTGAAATTCCTTATCAAACCTTCATAATATATTATAGTTTCATGACTCAAAAAATACATAGTCACAATAGACAAACCATAACATAGTACAAGATTGAAATATGTAGACGTGTGATTACAAGCAACATTTCATAAAACCCTAACATAATTTGTAATAATAATTCATAATAAGTAATATCCATAAGTACTACATCTTGAAAACATGGAAGTTTCATAAAAAAGAAGGTTGGACACCATGGGTGAAAGCACCCGATGGTTGAAACCCACACACTTTGAATTTGGGGATTTCCTTAATGTACTCTTGAATGAGAACTTGAAGCTCGAATGAAGTTCTTGAGATCCTGAATTAAGCTTGGGAGACTTGAATTTGGGTGAAATATTTGGTTAAGTATTAGAGAGGGTTTTAAGAGTGTCTTGAATGATATAGAGTTGAAAATGGCTAAGTATAGGTGTTTTTACGCATAGGAGGGCATGGAGCCAAGGCCCCAATGACTTAGCACGAAACAGGAATAATAACGAAGTCATAACAATGCTCCATGACAGGTTCACGTCGCTGAGCCATCGTGGACTATCACTAGAAATTGAAGAGTTGGCAAAAGTAAAATCCCAATACGGGTTCTTTACAGTCGAGGTTATACCTATTTCACACTCAATTTTGTCATTGATTAAGAATATGAAGTCATTTTTCGATATCACACATAGATTTTGAGATGTATGGAAATTATGATTATGGGCATTCTTTAGGCAGATATTTGGGGTGTTGTTGGGGTGTTTAAATTGGAGAACACCTTTCGTTGGAGATACCTTCAAATAGACCCAATCATCATCTTGGAACTAATGTTCCGTTCTTCTTATATCCGAGTATGGCTTTTCTGGCTTTGAGCTATTTGCAGTTTCTCCCTTATGCTTGTCATTTTCTCCGTAGCATTCATCATGAAGTTCAACACTATTAATGCCATCTTACCAACTCTGAACCATCCAATGGGTGATCTATATCTTCTATCATATAATGCTTCATATAGTGCTATCCCAATATATGCATGGAAGTTATTGTAGGCAAACTCGAAAAATGGTAAATTATTATCCTAACTTCCCTTGAATTTTAACATGCAAGCCCTTAACAAATCCTTTAAGGTCTGAATAGTCCTTTTGGATTTCCAGTTGGTTTGAGGATGAAAAGTTATACTCACCCTAGTGCCAAGTCCTCTTTAAAAGGACCTCCAAAGGTGAGAAGTGAATTGAACATCATGATTTTATATAATGGTCAATAGAATCCCATAAAACCTCACTAACTCTCGAATATACAAGTGGGCATCGACCAAAACAGTGAATGTAATTTTGACTGGCAAGAAATGAGTTGACTTAGTCATGCAATCAACTATAATCTATTTGGAGTCAAAGTGTTTTTTAGTTCTTGGCCACCTAACTAAAATGTCTATATTGACCTCCTCCCATTTCCAAGTAGAAACATCAATGTGTTGAGCTAGGCTACTCGGCCTTGGGTTTTCAGCTTTTACCAGCTAACAATTTGTGCATTAGGACACAAATGGAGTAGTGTGCTTTTTCATCCCGTTCCAATGAAATGCCCCAAAAATGTCACAAAAGGTGCCTCGGAAATGCCTATAATTATAATTTTTATCTATCTCAAAATTCATGCGTGATCTCAAAAATTTGACTTCATATTCTTTATCAAGGGACAAACTTGAGTGAAAATGGATATAATCCCAATTTTATACGATCTATAGCAAGAAAATGATTTTTAAAAATTTTGATTTCACAAAGCAGCTCACGAAAGTTCCGCGATGTGAAATTGTCGTGTAGCAGTGGTTTGACTTCCTTAATTCTTTTTTTCAGCGTAAGGCATTGGAGTCTTTGCCCTATGCCCTTTTATGCATAAAATACACCTACACATAGCCATTTATCAACTCTATATCAACCAAAACACTCTCAAAACCCTCTCTAACACTTAACAAAATATTTCATCCAAATTCAAGTATACCAAGCTTAATTTAGAATCTCAAGAACTTCATTGAAGCTTCAAGTTCTTATCCTAGTCTATGTCAAGGAAATACCTAAATTTAAGGTATATGAGTTTCAACCATTGCGTCCTTCCACTCATGATGCCCAAACTTCCTTTTTATGAAAATAATAGGTTTTCAAGTTGTATTACTTATGGGTATTAGTTATTATTAATTATGGTCCCATATTATACTGGGGGTTTATGAGATGATGATTGGAAACACATGTTTACCTATTTCAACTCTTTACTATGAGATAGTTTATCTATTGTGACTACATATGTTTTGAACTATGAAACTATAACTTATTAGGAGGCTTCATAAGGAATTTCAAGTTGTCTTCCATGAGGGCTTAAGGAATCCAAATAGATAGAATTCATGAATTTGTGACAATGGTCAATAAGTGTGATAAAGTATGTCCTTAAGTTCAACCAACTCGCTAAGGATGCTCCTCACTTGGTTGCGACCCAAGGGCTAGAATGAGCAAGTTCATGATGGGTGCGTCTAACTTGGTGAGTGAAGAATGCCGGTCTTCTATGTTGATTAGTGATATGGACTTGTCCTATTTGTTGACCTATGCCAAACAAATAGTAGTGGAAAATCTCAGAAATAAAAGGAGTGGGGAGTCCAAGAGGGATCGGTTTAAGGATGACCAGTTCCACGTAGGCTATGGTGGAATGAGTTTTCCAAAATAATCAAAATGTGAAAGGCATAATCATGGAAAATACCTAATAAATTCAAGAGTCTATTACAGGTTTGGTAAATAAGGTCATAAGCTTATTCATTGCCCTTATTTTCGGAACAAGAACTAGGAAGGTCATTCTCAAGGTCAAGGTATGCATGTGAATCAAGAGGTCCAAGGTGGGTATGTTTATCAAAGGGGTGCTCCAAGACGTAATCATTTCTATGCTTTCCAAATGAGGCAAGAAGTGGATGAGGTGCCCGATGTTGCTACCGGTAAGTTGAGGTTTCCTTTTTGTTGCTAGTGGGCTTTATGTGTGTTCCGGATGCTTATGTGGACTTTTGGTGTTTATCCCATTAGTGAGAATATTGTTGCTATAAAGGTTTCTAAGAATTATTCCATGGTCATGTTGCATTTGGGTCTTGACTTATCATTTTCTTGGATTAGATGTTATAGATTTTGATGATTAGACTTAGGATGTATTTATTGTATGCATGTTGTGTCTGCATTGATGGTAGGTCCCATAGGGTTAGATTATAACTCCCTAATAACCAGTTCTTGAGTGCGAGCTTGTAAGGTGGTTGTGAAGGGGTAAATATGTTTCTTGTCTTAAAGCATGTGGGTCTCATGAATAGGGTCATTAATCACTACCTTGTCATGTTGTGGCGGTCTTTCGTGATGATGTGTTGATTATTTTTGGGAGTGAGGAGGAGCTTGTGAATCATTTGAGGGTGATGTTTTGAATTTGGAGGAGGTGAGGTTGCTTGTTAATTATAGAAAATGGAGACCTTGTGGTGGTAAGAAGTGGTTGAAGGGGTCTATTTAAGTAAGGGTTTGATTGGTGTCTTGATAAGAGTTGGGGTTCTTGGTGAGGAATAGTAGAGAGGAGTTCTTCTACTATGGGGGAGATGATGGCTTTTGTACTATGTGGCTTGTGTGTGTGTTTAAAGTATAATGATATGGTGTTCATTAAGGCCCATTGGAAGGTTCATCTAGTTGAAAGTGTCTCTCAGGGAGTGGGCATGGAGAAATAATATTTGTATCTCTTTCGCTCAATTTAAGATTATGATGACATGCCAAGTCCTTTTCAAGATTCCAAGCCTTATGTTTCAGCCTTTATGTCATTTTCATATATCCATGTTTATGTTAACAAGTTCATGATGATTTTTGACACTTATGTTGATGTTTTAAAAATGGTGTTTTAAATATATTATTGCATTCTTGTTGGGGCTAATTTAATCATGATTACTCTTCTCATGTACATTTCTTTGACATTCGGGGATGAATGTTCCCAAGGGGGAGATATTGAAATAACCAAAAAAGTGCTCGAAATTATGCCGCAAAAGTGCTTGGAATTGTAATTATCATATATCTAAGAATCCATTTATTATTTCGAAAATCTGACTTTATATTCTTGTTCAGGGAGAAAAATTGAGTGGGAAATGGGTCTAACCAGAATTTTAGAGCAACCATATCAAAATTCAAAAATCACAAAAAGGCTATTTAGGAGGGTAATTTAAAGGGGCATATCTCTTAGCACAAATAGAACTAGGTGGCCCACGTCCTACCAAATTGAAGTTCTTTGAATTAGCTTTCCAACTCACTTTGTTTCACTTTATTCCGATTTTGATGAAGAATTTATGCCAATTTTGTTGAACTTGTTTGTGCAGAATTACAAATTTTAGTGAGTAATCCACATCCCGGAGTGTTATTTTTGTCCTTTTTTTTTACTTCAGTCCAAGACTTTCAAGTCTTGGGCCTAAGGGTCCCATAATTGAAAATACCTATACATAGCCTTATTTCACCCTCATATCATTCTAAACATTTCCCAATACTAACTCAAACACTTAGCCATATTTTTTTTCACTCCTAAATTCAAGTCTCAACACCTCTTCCGGATCTAAGGATTTCCTTCAACATTCAAGCCTCAATTTTCAATCTTCATCAAGAAATTCTCCAAAGCTAAGATATGTGGGTTTCAACCATTAGGTCCTTTCACCAATGGTTGACAATCCTCTATTTTACTAACATTGCATGATTTTAAGTTGATTTTACATTTGGATTTTGTATATTAAGAAATTTATTGCATAGTGATTTGAGTTTATGAAAGTATGGTTGTTTTAGGATGTTTTTAGCTCTAAATCTTGGATCTTATGTTGGATATCATGAAGGATCTTGATGTATGTTGCTTTAGGGTGTTACAAAGTGTTGAATAATGGCTTACATGGGATTTACTTACATGTTTTCACTCTTGAATTACATGATTTTACACCAGCACTACACACTAGCCAAGTCTTTGATAAAATGTCTAGGTTAGGGTTCTTGAGGAATTGTTGGTCTAATGTATGTCCTACGAGTTGAGTGACTATATGATTATTAAAGGGAGGTATATATGAGTGCTTAAAACATGTAAGGCACCTATGTTATTGCAACTAAATTGGAGGTCTCTCATGTGATTATGTCCTTGGGGATTTTGATAAGCTATTCAATCCTTATGCTAAGACCTATGCCCTTGCAAATTGTGAAGCCTACTAGATGAAGTTATAAATATGTTATATATTTTACCCTATAGTACAAGGCCAATACCTACATGTAAGGATTATAAGCTATGTTGTACACCTTGCACTCATGTACAAATCAAGGTACTCATGTTTGAGGTTATGCTACTCTTGTTGAGGTGATGTACTCTTGATGAGGTTATG
This sequence comes from Solanum sejunctum, assembly GCA_025642045.1. Classification (NCBI taxonomy): domain Eukaryota; kingdom Viridiplantae; phylum Streptophyta; class Magnoliopsida; order Solanales; family Solanaceae; genus Solanum; species Solanum sejunctum. The sequence continues at coordinate 93,074 of JAOTQJ010054770.1, forward strand.
TACTCTTTATTGAGTTTATACCATATAGCTCAAATGAAGGGGTTTTAAACCACGCTATCTCTTTATCCTCACATGCTACCCATTACATACTAGAAGGGGTTATTACCTATTCTATATCACTCACCCTCTAGTACAAGGTATTTGGATGATCTAAGCATGTCACCTTATTGTATTAGTAAGCAATGAAAGTATGATTATTTTCAAGCATATTTTACTTCAAGCATGGTGCATGCATGCCAAATTGTTATGTACTCATTTATTGCCTGATTATGCATTTAAATTATGTGTCTATTGTATTGCATCCTATATATTTAGTACATTCAAATGTTCAAATGCATACTTTATGCCTACATGATATCACCATGTAGGAACCGGAGTCCTGCTTGAGTATCTCCACCCATATGGCTAGTAGGGTTCTACTCAAGCTTGTTGGTGAATCCTCTATTCCAGGGACATTGCTTATGACCTCATACTATGTTTTTAGATTATCTTTCTTTTATGTATGTATTAACTATGAGGGTGAGCCCGATTGTTTGTTTGTCCCTCGCTCTTATCTATATAGTATAGGTGTCGCTGGACATGTTATGTATTATGCTTGAGTTTAACTCACTTATGATATTCTAGCTATTTAAGTATAAATTTGTGTCTCTCCCTTATTCCCATTTTCCCTTGTTTATATTTCTTAGGTTGTTCTATATTGCTTCCACGACCAATGATACGTAATAATATGCTATGAGACTTGTTTGGGGTTCCTTTGGGTTCCCTATTCGCCTGTCATGTCCAGGCCCTAGGCTTGGCTTGTAACAAAGGGTAGCCCAAATACAGTATGATAAATGGAAAGGGGAGAAAGGAAATGGTAATGTGGTGCTTTGGGAAGAGTTTAAATTGGCCTTCCTTAATCGGTTCTTCCCTCTTGAGCTTAGTGAAGCTAAGTTGGTAGAGTTTATGAATTTGAAACAAGGTGCTATGAGTGTGAAGGAGTATGCCCTCAGGTTCACCCAACTATCTAAATATGTTTCTTAATTGGTGTCCGATGCAAGGACTAGGATGAATAAATTTATGATAGGTGTCTCCGACTTGGTGAGTGAGGAATGTCGGTCTACTATGTTGAATAGAGACATAGATTCATCTCACTTGATGACATATGCCGAGCAGTTGGATGGGAAAAAGTTGAGGAATAGGAGAACTAGAGAGCCCAAAAGGGCCCATTTTGATGGTAAGTTCCAAACTCCCAAGGGTGGCCGGTTTTCTTTAACCAGAGAGTAGATGAAGATTGACAATAAGTTGTCTAAAGCGCATATTTGTAATAATAATATTTGCTTTACAAATGACTTTGTAATAATAGAAAATATCAATGAAGATATTATTCTTGGTTTGCTATTTATTAATCAGTTAAAACCTTATACTGATTATTTATATGGAATTCATTCATACATCCTTGGTCAAAATGTGCTTTTACCATTTGTCAAGTCTCTTCCTCCTAATGAAAGTATGTTTTTAAAGAACAAAACTATTTTTAAAATCAATAGGCTATCTACTCATATTTGCTTCCTCTCTGTTGGAAGGGATAAAAATCCCTCACTCCAACACTATTGTTTCTGTGTCTCCTTTCAAGCTTAAAAGGTCGAGTCCTTCTACTCTTGCTTCTAATGCAGACATTGATAGAATTCCAGAAATCACTATCGCAGTCAGGTCTAGTCATTATTTTGGCTAGAAACTAGTCTTTATAACACCTAAAGTCTCCTCATTTTGGACACCTAAGGTTATTCAGAATTTCAAGACTTCTATCATGGAAAACTTTAGGCTCACCTACAAAGTGTTTGGCTACGTGATAGAGCAAAGTGGCACTAGTATCTTGACGGACATCAGAGTTCTCGACTTCCATACCATCCTCAGTCTTTACCATAGTAATGATTGTGGTAGCCGAGTGAATGAGGATGAGGATGGTATGGAAGTCGAGAACTCTGATGTCCATCAAGATACTAGTGTCACTTCGCTCTATCATATAGCCAAACACTTTGTAGGTGAGCCTAAACCTTTCCATGATAGAAGTCTTGAAATTCTAAATAACCTTAGGTGTCCAAAATTAGGAGACTTTAGGTGGTACAAAGACCAGTTTCTAGCCAGAATAATGACTAGAACTAATTGCAATAGTGATTTTTGGAAAGACAGATTCATTAGTGGTCTACCTCCCTTGTTCGCCGATAAGGTTAGAAATAAAATCTGAGATAGGTGTGGTGATAAGATCCCCTATGATCAGATGACTTATGGTGATGTTATCAACATAGTGAATACAACATCCTTACAACTATGTACTGACCTTAAGCTCAAGAGTCAAGTTAAGATAGATAGATTGACCACTAGAGCTGAATTAGTCAGTTTTTGCCGTGATTTTGGATATGGAAATTTAGATTCTCCACCCTCTAAGGTAGTAAAAAAGAAGTCTGAAAATTTTTTCTATAAATCTAGAAAGTCTAGAAAAGGTAAAGATAAGATTGACCACCCTAAGAGGATAAAATTTAAGAAACATAGACCTTCCCGTAAAGAAGATGTTTTCTTGAACTGTAGTAAAACAGATCATAGAGCCAGTTAGTGTCAGTCTTCTAAAAAGAGGAAAAAGATTAATCTCTTAGGTCTAAACAATGATACTAAAGAGAAAATCTTTGCTATCCTCCAAGATAGTGATTCTTATTCTGACTATTCTTCTTCAATCGAATATAGTGATGAAGAAAATATCAACGTCGTTTATGCATCTGAAGGAAGCCAGTCAGAACAAGAAAGCTCTGAAGGAGATTGCTACGAAGGTGTCTTCTGTGATTTTACAACAAACACCATTAAAGTAATTTCTGAGGATTCCAAAGGAGTTCTTTTTGATATCATTGACCATATTAAGGATGACGAGTTTAGAACTAAGTATCTGGCTAAACTTAGGAAAATTATTCTTAGTTCTGATAAGCCCTCTCCATATAAAGTTGTAGAGGCTTTTAGTATGAAATAAATTTTTTCTAAGTTTGATAAACCTCATGAACCATCTGTCTCTGACTTGCTAAAAGAAATGAATTCTCTTAAGCTAGAAGTCAAAGAGATGAAGTCTCGACTTGACAAAGTTGAAGTTGAGATACTTACCTCTCAAGTTCTTATAGAGGTTTCCATGCCTCTAGATAAAGGAAAATCTATGGACTTTGCTAAAACAAATATCATTCCTAGTTTCGCCGTTGAGCAACCTCATTCTTCTACCATTGAAGAAACTGATCCCTCCATATTCACCATTAAATCTCTCAGCCAGCATATCCAAATTAGGTTGGTAGTTGCTAAAAACTTTTTGCTAAATAAAATTACACTGTTTGATAGTAGGGCTGATTGCAATTCTATTGTGAAAGGCCTTGTCCCTCTCAAGTACCTTGAAAAGGGTACTACTCGCCTATATTCCACTACTGGAGAGTGGATGAAGATTTACTATAAGTTGTCTAAAGCGCATATTTGTAATAATAATATTTGCTTTACGAATGACTTTGTAATAATAGAAAATATCAATGAAGAAATTATTCTTGGTTTGCCATTTATTAATCAGTTAGAACCTTATTCTGATGATTTAGATGGCATTCATTCATGCATCCTTGGTCAAAAGGTGTTTTTCCCATTTGTCAAGTCTCTTCCTCCTAATGAAAGTTTATTTTTAAAGAACAAAACTATTTTTAAAATCAATAGGCTATCTACTCATATTTGCTTCCTTAAATACGGAATTAAAATCGAACTAATTAAACAAACTTTAAAAACCCCGAGAATGTTTACTAAGATTGATTCTCTTCAAAAGAAATTTAAAAATGAAGTTTGCTATAATTTGCCTTCGGCGTTTTGGAATGTTAAAAAGCATTTTGTTGTACTCCCCTACATTTATGGATTTGATGAAAGGACTATCTCTACGAAGGCTAGGACTATTCAGATGAATCACGAAATGTTAGAGGTTTGCAAAAATGAGATTAACCATTTGCTTCAAAATGGTATAATCTGTCCCTCTAATTCTCCTTAGAGTTGTTCTGCATATTATGTAAATAACTCTGCAGAGAAAGAAAGAGGAACCCCGAGGCTGGTAATCAATTATAAGCCTCCGAATGTTGTTTTACAATGGATCTGCCATCCCATCCCTAATAAAAGGGATCTGCTCAAGTAAACTTATAAAGCAAAGCTTTATAGTAAGTTTGACATGAAACTGGGTTTTGGCAAATTCTATATGTCAAAAAGGATCATTGTAAGACTGCATTTAATTTACCTTTCGGACATTGTGAATGGAATGTCATGCCGTTTGGATTGAAAAATTCTCCATCTGAATTTTAGAACATTATGAACAATATTTTCAATCCTTACTCTTATATGTCAATTGTTTATATTGGTGATGTTTTAATTTTTTCTGAGGACATAGATTCTCACTTTTAACACTTAAGTACATTTTTTAATATAGTGAAACAAAATGGTTTGGTTGTTAGTGCTAAAAAGATTAAGCTCTTTCAAACATTTATTAGATTTCTAGGTCATGACTTATACCAAGTCATAAGCCCATTTGTAGACCTATAGAGTTCTCAAGTAAGTTCCCTGATGAAATTAGAGATAACACCCAGTTACAAATATTTTTAGAAAGCCTAAACTATGTTGCTGATTTTATCCCTAATATTAGTCATATCTGTGAACACCAATATAGGCGTCTTAGGAAGAATCCTATACCCTAGAGTGATGAGCAAACTGAAGTTGTTAAGAAAATTAAGAAGATAGTTCAAAATCTTCTTTGCTTAGGTATCCCCAACCCTAAAGCCTTTATGATAGTCGAAACAGATGCTTCAGAACTAGGTTATAGAGGTATCCTTAAACAAAGAATTAACCCAAATAGAGGTGAGTAGCTATTAAGGTTTACTTCTAGAGTCTGGAACTCTGCTCAGAAAAACTATAACACTATAAAAAAGGAAGTTTTATCTACCGTGCTATGTATCACCAAGTGTCAAGATGATTTGGTCGATAAGCCATTTTTACTTCGTGTTGATTGCAAGTAAGCAAAAGAAATTTTATTTAAAGATGTTAAAAATCTTATTTCTAAACAAATTTTTGCTAGATGGCAAGCTCTACTATCTAGATTTGATTTTGAAATTGAATATATAAAAGTAAAGAACAACTCCCTTCCTGATTTTCTTACCTGTGAATTTCTGCAGGGTCATGAATCCGTCGAGGCCAAATAACCCATTTAAAAATGTCCGTCCAAAAAGGCAAAACCCTATGGTTAGACCTTTCGTCCCTTCTAACCTGGCCCATTTAAGGCATTCATTCCCTCCACTATTTGTACCTGCCCAAAGCCCAAAAAAATTGCTATCTTAGGAGAAATTCCTAAACTCACTGGCCAAAAGGTAGTAACCTTATCCGGATCAACCAAGAAATCCTATGAGATGAAAACTCCAGAATCCTTTGCCTAGGAAGTAGACCCCAAAGTCCAGACCAACGAGCAATCTCCTTCCAAAGTCTCTGAACTTTTGTATATTTGACCTCTAGAGTCTTTCCCATTTTAGCCCTCGATAAGGATTATGAAATTGGTAGGATCCATGACCTGGTCAAATCCAAACGACATTGATACTTTAGACCCTCTTCGTACTCGCCTGTATTTTGAGGCCATACTTGTTGATACTGACTCTATTGAAGTTGAACATGTTTACTCAGAGAAAAACCCAGAATTCATTCTTTATTCTCCATTTACTATCAAAAGGATTCTTTCTCCTTTTCAATGGCAAGTTGATCACCTACAAACCCCCATACCATTGAGCATGAGACATAAAACTCAAACTTTCAACTAGTACACCTACAAGCAAGCATGATATAATTTCATGTATCTCAGACAGACTCATACATGGTTTGTCAAATATAGCTCAGATCTAGCAAAAACCACTACACCTAGATAATTTTATGACTGGTGGAAGACTTTCGGCAGAAAGATGGAAAATCTCCCATAGCGATTCTGGCTCAAGTTTGAAGATTTCCATACTCAGCAAGACATCACTACTTTACCCGCACATATTAAATTGTGTAAATACTTTACAAAGAAAACAATTTCTTATATTATTAGCTGGGACTTTAAAGTCACAGAATTTGATAAGATTAGATACTTGTCTAAAGAAATTATAGTTAAGGGATGGGTTCCAAAGCCAAAATATTCTACTCCAAGTAAAGGAAAAGCTTCTGCACAGCCTTCTTCTTCAACCCCTTCCAAGGCCGAGCTTAAGAAGAAAATTCAGCAAGCTCTTCTCGACATTGATAGCCAAGATGAGGCAAGTTCACTCTATATAATCGAAGCAGCTGCATCTTCGGACTCCTCAAACAATGGAGATATGTGTAACCCTGAGGGAATTGTGCAGGCTTACTTAGGCTCCTATTAGGAATAAGTATTATGACCTTAGAAGAAAATAGAGTTTCAAAGAAATGGAATTATTTTCTTCTAAGGAAAATGCTCTAGTCCTAAAAGGAATCTAGTAAAGGTACTGTTCAAAGACCTATCTAAAAAGGTGTCAAGTGGGAATTCCTATCTTGAGTCTTTTGAGTGCTTTCTCTATCACTACTTTCTGCTTGGAAAGAAAAATTGTAAAGCACGCATCATGTCACTATCCTAGAATAGGCTCCACTCACCGAAAGGAATCTTACCTTTCCCTAGAATGACCACCTTTGTTAAAAGAAGTAGGTCCTATCACTTTTAAATTATCGGCAAGCCTCAGCCGCCTCGAGTCCCACTACCTTTGGTTGGTCGATTGTAAATCGTCAACTTGTTAGGAATCCAACACGAACCTTATCTCTAAAGGTCTATTTAAGCCCATCAAACAGAACTTAGGAGGGCATCTAAAAATTTTGGAACACTCTGCTAAAATTGTTCTCTGCCTCCTGTTCTCCAAAAAATATTCTGGTCTTCGAGTCTATTTATGTCATCTCTTCTCTTTATCGTGAGTAAAGCTTATGTTTTAAAGTAACATTTCAACTCTAATTACTTATTCTATTTGTTTTCATTAATATATTATACGAATCTAGCTTGTTAGTGGTGAAAGCACCAGCTCTATTAAGATCCTAGCTTCACTTGGTATCAGAGCCATCATAGCTATATGCGTGTTTAGTATGAGCAACTAAACACACATAATGTCCGAAGCTTGGGGGTTTCAAGGGAAAATATTATGGAATAAAGTTTTCAAATTTTCTAAGTTATCTATTATGTTTAATTCTTATTATTAAGAATTGTTTATTTTCTTTGTTGTATGAGGTACTTATTTTCTCCTAGGAGTGTATGGTAACCGATTAATTTCCGGTTTAGACATTGGCAAGACTGTTCTTTGTTTCAGTTAGCCATGGTGAGGCGTTGTTAGTAACCTTTAGGTGTTCCCGTCGCCAAGATAATTCTAAGAGAAAAAGAGATAAATCCAAGAGCACACATAGAAAACTACAATCCTATAACAAAAAGAATTAAGCCTAATATATACCTTAGTCTAGTTTCATACCCTTTACCCCATGCTCTTAGATCTTGATATTCTCTCAGATCTAGACAGTACTTTCTTTTGATGAATAATCAAACTATTTTAAACTCTATTAATTGATCTTCTCGTGCAACTCAGATTGCCATTACTGAATCTAATTTCTATAATTGGAGTATCCCTAAAGAACCTTTTCATAAGTTCTACCAAATAGGCCA
>JAOTQJ010054771.1:0-49176 GCA_025642045.1 Solanum sejunctum
AACTCCGACACAATTATTAACCATGTCTCCACTTATGTACATGTTCATATGATTCCATATATAGTACCTTCAAACCTACCAAGTTGCATGAGTTCCTGCTACAAAATAAAATTCACAAGTTATTCCAATTCATATGCATTTTATTATTTACGTAACGTACTCTTTTCATAGTCATGTTGTCCTGTGTAATTATCCACATGTCACATGTTACGTATACAGCCTTACAGCTCCAATATTGTGGCCACCAAACGAACCATCTCAAAGGTAATTAAAAGATAGAGTATACAGTTTTGATGGGTGGTAGCCCGAGGGGGTTCATTATGAACCTGGCGTAGGGACGATCCCAATACAATATTATGGGTGGTAGCCCGAGGGGGTTCATACAGAACCTGGCATAGGGACAATCCCAATACAGTTACCACTGATCAGTTGGTCATATGATTACAGTTGTGCATAAATTTTATAGTACAGATTTTACAGTAAAGGTAAAATGATATATAGAACATAAAGTACATGATTCCACAGCATAACTAAGGGTGGTCCCTGATCTTCCACAGATGCATGGTTTCATTTGAGTTGTTACTTTCTATACAGTATATCCTGCCTTACATACTCAGTACATTATCCCGTACTGATGTCCCTTACGGGCGACCTGCATTTCATGCTACAGGTACAGGTGCTAGTAGATCTCCCCAGTAGGAGTACAGGATATTCAGTTGTTGTCATCAAGCTCCAGGTTGCTTCGGGGCTTTGTACATAACTAGAGCTTACATGTTTTTATTACACATTTTGTTGAGACGGGGCCTGTACCGACCCTTGTTAGATGTTTTTCTTTATTTATAGGCTTTGTAAACTATGTAAAGCACAGTGAAGTCATGTGTCGCACTTTAGACAGCGTGGCCCCAACGGCCTAGTGATATGCATTTCCTTTTGGCTTGTTATCACTATTTATCTTCTTAAAGGCATGTCAAACGTAGAAACCCCTTATAATATGTACAGATCGCATATGGTTATAGGTTGGTTCTCCCGGGCCTTATGGGCAATGGGTGCTGGTACACCCTACGGGACTTTGGGGCATGATATTTCACCTCCTCAACCAATGAAGATTTAGAACCGTTAACCACTACTACACCACCATTATCAACCGCTTCCAACCAAACCCCCAATCTAGCCAACTAATGGACCTTTCTAGCCATCTTTTTTCCACCATCACCAACATATGCTAAGCTACCATCGACACCCTACTCAAAGCATTGGCCATAACATTAGCCTTACCAGGGGGATAATGCATAGTCGTAACATAATATTTAAGAAGCTCTAACTACCTTCATTGTCTCAAGTTGAGATCGTTTTGAGTAAACACATATTAGAGACTCTTATAGCAAATACCACGACGGCCAATTTAAGATCATGGGTAGGATAATTCTTTTCATGTACATTAAGTTGTCTAGAAGCATAGGCTATCACCTTATTGCATCAAAGCACAACCCAAATCAATTCTTGAGGCATCACAATACACAACAAACCCTTCTAACCCTTCCGGTAGTGACAAGATAGGAGTGGAGACAAGTTTAGCTTTCAAAGTTTAGAAACTCCTTACATACTCATCGGTCCACATAAATTATTTCTTCTTTTGAGTCAAGTTAGTTATGGGAAAAGAAACAGAAGAGAACCCATTCACAAACCTCCGGTAGTAACCTACTAAGCCCAAGAAGCTTCTAATATCTAATGGAGTCAAAGGTCTAAGCCAATTTCTAATCACTTCTATTTTTTTAGGATCCACCTTAATACCATTCCCTGACACAACATGATCTATAAAGGTAACCTCTTGCAACCAAAACTCACACTAATCATATTCAGCATATAACTTCTCTTTCCCTCAAATTTTGTAGTAGCACCCTCAAATGACTCACATACTCTTCCTTCTCACGATGGGAATAGATTAAAATATCATTAATGAAAACTACCACAAACAAATCAAGGTAGGGTTTAAAGATCATATTAAATTTTCTCTCTAAAAAATTCTCTCTAAAATTCTGTCATTGTGATGGCTGATATACCGTTGGAGGGCTTCCTCCGGCCACCAGATCAACTTTAAACTACACATAATGAAGTGTTGAGCCAAACCTAGCAAAGCATTGTCTCTATTCCATCACATAGTTCCTTAAATCAGCAAAAAGTAGTTGCGCCCAATGTTAAAAGTTCAAATGAGGAAATGGTCAGTGGTCATGAAAATACGCCTAAAAAAAGTGATATAACCACTAAATCTAGGCAGACTCAAGCTAAATCTAATCATGAGGTTATGCAGATGGGAGATCAGCAAGGGAATAATCTGAAGATCTCCCCAGATGCTATGAGTTCTTTTCAAGGATCTAGCGAACTAATCGGTTCAGAAGAGAAAGTAGATACTCATGTTGATACCAAAGTTGCTCATACTACTAAAGATGAAGGTTAGTTGCATGCTAAGACAAATGAACATAATGATGGTAATACTCAACAAAGAATGCAAGGAAAAAGATCAGATCAAATCCACGCTACTGATGTTAGTAAGTCTCCTATTCCTAAACAGAGTAATTTCCTGAAAAGCTCCAGCAACTTTGAGAAGTTTGTTCCAGACAATCAACAAAAAAAAATAGCCTACCCCCTCAGATTTGTCTAGAAAAATACCTCCTATTAATAATAACCCCAATGTGGATCCTAAACATAATGGTACCAATGATACTACCGCTGCTCCAGCTCCATATACTATCATTCAGACTTGAGCTGCTAAGTTGAGACTTAATCAAGTTAAGAATGAAGGGTCTATAGAGTTGAATGCTCCTAAATTTACTACTAAGCAAGGTTTACCTGCTGTGATCTTCAATAAAGAAGATTTTATGGTGAAATTGGCTGCTAGTTGTAGGTATACTTTGATCGGTAAGTTTTCTAATACCATGCCCAAGTTGGAACTGATAAGAAAGAGCTTAATACTTCAAGCACAATTATCTGGTGGGGTGAAAATATCCCATTTCAATGCTAGGCATGGATATATAGACCTTGATAATGAGCTTGATTACATCATGGTGTGGAGCAAGCAAAGAATAATTATAGAAGGTCAACTTATGAGGATTCAATTATGGACTACTACTTTCAAGCCTGAGGAGGAGACTTCTATTGTTCCTATATGGGTTACTCTTCCAGAACTTCCTTGGTATTGTTATAATAAAAATTTTGTTTTCATACTACTATCACCTATTGGGAAAGTGTTGTATCTTGATGCTGCCTCAGTCCAAAAAACAAAAGGTAGTCTAGCTAAAGTCAGGCTTCAGGTGGACCTGACTATGAGAAGACCTTCTCATGTGTGCATGGGATTTGATGAAGATGATCTTTTCATGGGTAGATAGCAAGCAGTGCATTATGAAGGTGTGCAAACCTATTGTCACTGTTGTAAGCATCAACGACATATAGATGAGGTGTTCACTATTAAAAGAAGGAACAATGATCAAAGATGGAGGAGAAAATTAGAAGAAAAAAAAAGGGAGTTGGTCTTGGATGCAGTGGATAAAGAATCAACTGGACAACATGTTAAAACTGATGCCAAGTCTTATGTTAACAAATAGCAGGAGCAACCTAGGGATAAACAATAGAAACATCAGTGGCACAATAAGAAAAGGATGCAAGGCAAGAACCAAGCTCTTAACAATCAGAAAAGGGACACTACAATCCATCATAGCAAAGTTGAGCAATCAAGTACCTTATCTAATGTTTCTATCAATGTTTATATTGATCTAATTGGTCAAGATCAAACCACACAGACCCAGGAAGAAGTAAATCAAAGTGGTAATGAGGGTGCAAAGAAGTCAGGGAGTGTTACTCAACATCAGGTCGTTTCTCTTCAAAAGGAACAACCAAATGATGATGGGATTGTTGATGTAGCAATTTGCACAAATACTGATTCTATGATCCCAAAGCCTAAGCCCCCATTGGTCATTAGAGATGTTGATGGGAAAGGACAGGAGCAACCTTCTATCATTCACTATGTTGAAAATAATATTCAGCATATTTAGCCTATTGAAATTTAGCATATGGATATTGGTCAGTCATCATTGATTAGCAGTGATAAGGTTATTACTGATGCAACTATTATTCAACAAGGGTTATTTGAATCTAATATGAATCAGAATCTTGTTGAGGGGGGACATACAAAGACTAGATCAACTAAAATCTACTAACAAAAAATCTTGAGGCCAATTAAACAAGAAGCGAAGAGATGCCATCAAGAAGAAAATAGCCAGAGAAGCTGAACAGGATAAGACCCACATATCTTCTTCTCAAATTCCACATGGTTCCAAAGATGATTGTTGTCCTAACACTATGCATATTATCAATGAATAGTATGCAGTCCTGAATTTAGCGGATGAAATTAATTAAGATAATAAATCAGAAGATGATATTACTGATGTACCACCTAGTGCACTCCTTAATACTGATATTAGTTCTGATCCTCAAAAAGAAATCCAAGCTGAGATACATGAAGTTTCTGAGAAGCATGGTCTATCTCCTAGAGGAAGAAAGTCTAACAGACATACTACTCAACTTCCTATCAGAAGTGTATCTGCTAATGCGGGGAGACCAACTATAAGATCCCAAAATAGATATTTATGATAATAAGAACCATTTGCTAGAACACTAGGGGGATAAACACCAAAGGATCATTGAAAAGACTCCAGAATCTCAAGAAGATGTGAAACCTTGGGCTGATTGCAATCCTTGAACCATTTGCTAATAATTCATGTCTCGACAGTACTAAAGTAAAGTTGGAAATGGTTAATGTTGTGAGTAACCCAAATAGTAAGCTTTGGATATTATGGAATTCTGATGACAATTGTAACATCATTGAATCAGATGAGTAGCAGATTACCTGTGAGATTCAATGTGTCTAGTTTTGTCATAAATTTTGTATATCATTCATACATGCTAAATGTAGAGACCATTTCAAAAGACCTTTATGGGACAGATTATTGCACTTTTCAACTAAGGATGTTCCTTGGTGTTCGATTGAGGATTTTAATGTAATTATTACACCTGAAGAAAAGAAGGGAAATTTGATGTATAATACGAATTAGAGCTTTAAGTTCATTAGTATTATAGAAGCATGTGGACTCTCTAATCTTGGGTTTATTGGCCAACCTTTCACTTGGTGTAATCAGAGTGTAGCTGAGGCTAGAATATGGAAGAGATTTAATAGAGCTTTGGTTAATGACAAATGGTTGGAGGTTATGCCCAAGACTACTAATGAACATCTACCTACTGTGAGCTCAGATCAAACTCCATTGATGATGGAAATGACTTCTAGACAAAATAATTCTATGAAATACTTCAAGTTTCTACAATATTGCACAAAAAATGAGAACTTCTTGGGTACAGTTGAAACATGTTGGAGTAGAGATATTACAGGCAATCCTATGGAGAGGTTTCATCAGAAAATGAAAAAACTGTCTGCCACTCTTAGTGTTTGGTCCAATAGAGAATATGGTGATATATAAATTAATGTGAAACAACATAAAGAGAATGTCAGGATAATTGAGGAAGAAATTCTTCAATATAATAGTGAGAAGAATAGGACCAAAATTCATTGTCCAACTGCTAAGTACATAAGATTTCTGAAGTCAGAAGAGTCTATTCTTAAACAAAAACGACTCAACTTCATTGGTTCAAGGAATGATATACCAACTCTAAGTATTTCCATGACTTGGTGAGGGGTAGAAGAAGAAGATTATTCATCCATAAAATTTGCACTGGTGATGATGAGTGGGTACAGGCCGATGAGAGCATTGCAGCTGCAGCTTGTCAATATTTTCAAAATATTTTTTCAAGTCAACAGGTTAGAATGGGAGAGGATATATTCCAATGCATTCCAATGGTAGTTGATGAAGAGCAGAAGAAAATGCTGCAACACATGCCTACTTTGGAAGAGTTAAAACAAGTTGTTTTCTCCATGAGTCCTCATTCTGCTGCAGGACATGATAGTATGAGTGGTAAGTTTTATCAAAACTGTTAGGACATAATAAAGATATGTTGGGAAATATCCCTCCTACATAGAGGAAGTGTCCAATTTAATTGGACAAAAATCATTATTCTTGTCACTCATTTTGTTTTGGCTCTCTATCACATTTTTTAGCCTAAACTTTTTGATGGCCCATCCTCCTACTTTTATGCCTTTAAAGGTGAGAAAAAGAAAATATGATGTTGTAGAGTGAATAAAATAATCCTGCAGAAGGTTCTAGTCTTAAAAAAGATAAGAAAGAAAAAGTAGAGGCAACATAGAACTCTCTAGAACATCAGCTCTGTTTTAATCGCGGGAATGGCCAATGAAGTCCGATCATGCTCAAATTTTAGTACGTTGTTCCTTATACTCTTATATACATTTCATTTTGGTCAGATTTTTATTTTGATGCTCCAAAGGTATTTTTCTGGCAGCATTTCTAAACCTGCATCTTTCAGAGTTTTTACTTTTCTATTGATGAAATTGTTGATTGATAATGTACTAAGGATGTTTTTTGGTGATTGTATTTACCTCTAATGTTTACTTGAGAGGAGAACTTAATATACGTACTTGGGTTTTGGTGATAGTGGAAGCTTTTGGTATACTTGTTGAATGGTCATGTGGTTTTTTTCCCGATTTGAGGTTTCCACATAAGTCATGTGTTCTCTACTTTACTTTGTTGTTGTTTTTGTTGTGTGGTGCTGCTGATTATTTTTTTGTATATTATTTTATGTTATTTATCTACTTTATTTGGGGAAAAGATTTAATTCGCTTCTGTTAGTTCCATCCTTGCTTCCCTAACAAAGTGGTATCAGAGCTACGTTTGTTTTGGTTGGCTTCTTATTGTTTTTTTTAATGGATGACAAAGTAATTATTCAAGGAATGGTCTGTTTGGACTCCACAAATTATTCTATTTAAAAAATTCATATTGAGGATTATTTGTATTCCAAAGATTTATTTGACCCCATTTTGTATAAAGAGCATCTAGCAGGTGTTGAGGAGAAAGCTTGGGCTAGTTTGAATCGAAAAGTTGTTGCCTCAATCAGACAGTATGTTTCCTTAAGTGTTTTGTAACATGTTGCTAATGAAACCAATGCTTTTGTGATGTGGAAGAAACTTGAAACTACGTATGAAAGAAATAATGCTATAGGTAAATTAAAGCTTTTTTGATTTGGAAGCTTGTTAATTTGCAATATAAAGATGGTGATAGTAATGTAGTTCACATGAATGAGTTTTAGGGTGTAGTAAGACAGCTAGCTGGGATGAAGATGAAGTTGGAGGTTGAACTTCAAGCTTTATTGTTACTTTTCTCATTGTGCGATAGCTGGGATACTTTAGTAGTTTCACTTAGCAACTCCGATCCGAATGGTAAGATGACTATGGATTTGGTTAAGGCCATTCTTCATAATGAAGAGGCTAGGAGGAAAGAAGCAGGTTTCTCTAGCCAAGCTAAAGAAAATATGATTCCAGAATCCAGCTGGGAAAGAAGCAAGAGTAGAAATCCTTATAACAGAGACAAGTCTAGGGGGAGATCCAAATCAAGAAAAAAAGATTATATTTGCCAAAGATTTTACAAAAAGAAAAAGAGAGAGATGTTTAGGGAGAGAAAAGATAAAAATCAGAATTCGAGCATAATCCAGAAGAGAATAACACTACATCCTTGGCATCCAGTAATAATGATTTGTTTATTATCATTGACCCTGGACTATTAAATGTGGCCTGTGATGACTGCACTTGGTGATTGATTCTGGTGCTCTTATCATATTACTTCACACAGGGAGTACTTCTTGTCCTACACTAGTGGTGATTTTGGTTATGTCAAGATGGGAAATGATGGTTCTTCTAAGATCATCAGTAAGGGTACTGTTTGCTTAGTGACTTCCATTGGTTGTCGGTTGGTGCTTAAAGATGTGAGACATATACTAGATATCAAGTTGAGTTTGATTTCAGTTGGTTTGCTTGATGATAGGGGTTATGCCAACAATTTCTGTAATGGAAGATGGAAACTTTCCAAGGGTAATTTGATTGTGGCTTAAGGTAAGAAGTAGAACTCACTTTATATTATGCAGGCCAGAGCTTATAACGGAGATTCTAATATAGCAAGTTATGCCTCAACTGACTTATGGCATAAGAGACTTAGCCACATGGGTGAAAAGGGCTTGCAATTTCTTGTCAAGAAAGATTATCTCCCCGACATTTTAGTTATACCCTTAAACACATGTGTTGATTGTTTGGCTGGAAAACAATGTAGAATTGCATTTCATATATTACCCCGTCTAGAAGAAAGCATGCATTAGATCTTGTTTGCACTGATGCTTATTCTATGGATACTAAATCATATCCTGGTGCACAGTATTTTGTGACTTTTATCGATGATTTTTTTTTCAAAAGTTTGGACTTTTGCGTTGAAAAATAAAGACTAGGCACTTGAGGCCTTCAAGGAGTTTCAGGCCAGAGTTTAAAGAGAAAGTGGTAGAAAATTAAAGTATGTCAGATCAAATAATGGTGGAGAGTATAGAGGTCCATTTGATAATTATTGCAAAAGTTAGGGCATTAAGCTTGAGAAGACAGTTCCGAAAACACCTCAGCTTAATGGAGTTGCAGAAGGGATGAACATAACTATTAAAGAGAGAATCAGATATATATTTTCTCATGCTAAGCTGCTAAAGTCTTTTTGGGCAGAGGCTATGCTCACTACAGTGTACTTGATTAATCTTTCCCCTTCAGTTCCTCTTGAAGGTAACATTCCTCAGTGAGTTTGGTCCTAGAAAGATATCTCCTATAAGCATTTGAGAGTTTTTAGTTATAGAGCATTTGTTCATATTCCTAGAGATGAAAGATCCAAGCTTGATAAGAAGACCAAGGAGTGCATTTTCTTGGGATATTTTAAGGATGAGATTGTTTATAGATTATGGGATCCACGTGATAGGAAAGCTATCAGAAGCAAAGATGTGGTTTTCTTTGAAGATCAGACTATTGAAGATTGTGAGAAGAAGCAGACAAATCCTTCTCTATGCATCACTATTGATCTATCACCATCTCTTCCTTAGGTTGTGGCCCCTCAGAATTATGGGGGAGATATGCACAATCATGTTCATGATGCCCCTGTAGATAATCATGGTGATGATGATGATGTTGATGATGATGTGCCAGAAGGAACACAGGAGCTACAACCTCATACTGAGCCATCGCCTCCACTTCAATTGAGAAAGTCCACCAAAGTTAGAAAACCTTTCACGAGACTTTTAGAGGATGATTTTGTATTAGTCACTGATGGGGGAGAGCCAGAGAGACGGAGGAGATTGAAAAGGAGTAAAAAGCCACCTTGAGTTTTTCATATTAACTTTAATCTTGCTTTACTTTGTACGTAAAAAGGAGAGTTTCCTTAGTGTATGCTTTCATAGGAAGTGTATTGAGAGGAGTCCTTTCATAAGTGTTTTCTGGGTTTGCTTTCTAGACAAAGGTATTAGGTTAGTCATCCGTTGTAGGATAACTCACCTAGAACCATCATAAGCCCGGAGGTGTGGTCAAATGCCCTTATCCATGTACTATTTTTAATTTTTTGATTCTATGGTAAGGCCTGGGTATGTGTGCTCAGCCTCTGACCGTCCAAAGGGGTGGGGATTCTTTGATATAGGTCCATTCCCCTTAAAAGAAAGACACTATTCACAAGATCCATGAAGATAGCTGATGCATTGGTCAACCCAAAATACATAACCACAAACTCATAGTACCCATACCTAGTCCGGAAGGCCATCTTGCGAATGTTGCACTCTCTCACTTTCACTTGATGATACCCGGATCAAATATCAATCTTACAGAAGTGACTAGCTCCTTGAAGTTGGTCAAATAGATCATCAATCCTTGGTAAAGGGTACTTTTTCTTGATGGTGACTCTATTAAGTTACTGGTATCAATGCACATTCTAAGGGACCCATCCTTCTTCTTCACGAATACCACCGGTGAACCCCAAGATGATTGGCTAGCCCTAATAAAACCCCTCTCCAACAAATCCCTCAATTGCTTCTTTAACTCCTTTAATTCCGTCGGGGACATACGGTAAGGGAGAATAGAAATGGATTGAGTATTGGGAAGGAGGTATATACCAAAGTCTATTTCCCTTTCGGGAGGAACACCGGGAAGATCATTAGGGAAGACATCAAGAAACTCATTAACCACCAGAACTGACTCTATGGGAAGGACCTTGGACTCAATATCCCTAACCCTCACAAGATGATAGAAACACCCCTTAAAAATCAACTTATGGGCTTTAATGCAAGAAATGAATCTACCCTTGACCACCACATCATAACTCTCCCACTTAAGAACGGGTTCATTTGGAATTGGAATTTGACCCTATAGGTTCTAAAATCAATAGAAACATAGTATGCATATAACCCATCCATCCCAAGAATGACATCAAAATCCACCATATGCAACTCAACAAAATCACAAGGCAATATTTTATGCAAGATGTAAATAGAAAAAAATTTATAAACTCTTCTATTAACAGTAGATGAACCAATGGGAGTAGATACTTCATATGGATCACACAACAATTCACATTCAACATGAAATTTTTTGGAAACAAAAGGAGTAACAAAAGAAAGTGTGGTACCCCGGTCTATCAATGCATACACATAAAATTCAAAGACTTTTATGTCACGACCCAATCCTAGGGCCTAGACGTGACAAGCCGAATGGGGAACCCGAAGGAACCCCAAACAAGCCTCTTAGCATATCATTACACATCCTTGGTCTTGGAAGCATTTGAACAACAACAAGAGATAGTAAATAGGGATAAACGGGGCTAAGGGGCAACTTTAATACCATAGAAACATGACAAGATGATAAGAGTATAGCATTAATACATCATAAGGTTCCAACAACATCTCTACTATATAGATAGAAGCAGGGGCCATGACAATCTCCAAGCTCACCCTCATAGTCATAAGTTTCCAACATAGAAAAGTCAATACATAGTATGAAAATCAAGAGACATATGTCCTCGGAGTGGAGGTTCACCAACATGCTTTGAGAGAAATCGTACTAGCCACATCGAGGAGGATGATTAAATGGGACTTTTGTTCCTATATGGTAATATCATGTAGGCATAAAGTATGTATTAGTACGTTTAAATGTACTAAGTGTGTAGGATGCAATGCAATAAGATATAGGCAACATAGGCAAAATGCAACATCATAAGCAATGGATAACATAGTAGTAATCTGACATGCATGAATGATGCTTGAAGTGAAACATGCTTATTTAGAACATATTACATATGTAAGAAGAGACCAACATTATGATGGATTGTCACACCTACCATCCATGGTGATTGAGGTATCAACCCTCAATTGGTTGATGGACATCACATCCTCCATCATAGTGGTCAAGGTATCAACCCCTTAACATAGTTAATGGACATCACACCCTCCATCGTAGTGGTCAAGGTATGAACCCCTCAACATGGTTAATGGAAATTACACCCCTTATCATAGTGGTAAAAGTATCAAACCCTCAATATGATTGATGGACATCACACCCTCCATCATAGTGGTTAAGGTATCAACCCCTCAACATGGTTAATGGACATCACACCCTCCATCATAGTGGTTGAGGCAAAGCATCCCCCTCAACAAGGTGTGGTCAACTTGCAACACTATAGATACTTCTCAAAAATCAATGCATATATATACTTTATTTTCATCATCGTAAAGTTACTTATCTCATATGTTATGCATTAAGCCTTCAACAACTCAAGAAATATTAATTGGACATTTTATCAAACACTTGGTGGATGTGTAGTGCTAGTATAAAATCATGCAATTCTAGGGTGAAATCATGCAAGAAAAGTCAATGTATAACCACCCACCAACACTTAGTAATACATCAATGTACATTAAAACCCTTCATCAAATCTCAAAGTAGATCATAGATCCATAGCTCAAAACATGCTTAAATAATCACACTTTAGTGAAAGGCCAATATGGTTCATAGTAAAATTCATTATAAGTAAGACCCATAAGTAATTCAACATAGAAATATGAAATTCATGCAAAAAGGAGGCTTGGACGCCATGGGTGAAAGAAACCAATGGTTGAAACACATGTACCTTAGACTTTAAGTTTCTTGAAATTGGGTTGTGAAAGACTTGAAGCTTGGAAGTGGGTCTTGAAATCTAAAACTTGTTCTTGAGTTTACTTGAATTTGGATTTGGATTATTGAAATGACCCTAAAAAGTACCCAAATGTATGCCTCGGAATGCCTGAAATTTTAAATTCCATATATCTCAAACTCTATGTGCGATATCAAAAATCCAACTTTATATTCATATTGAGGGGGTCAAAATTAGGGAAAAAAGGGTCTAACACCAATTTAAGAGCAAACGATTAGTAATTTCATTTTTCAAAATTATTTTTATCCATAATCAAACCATAACAGTGCCATGATGTGCAATTGTCGTGGACATATGTTAATTTGGCTTTTGAGATAGGTCTGCATCACGAACCAAACGCGAACCTGTGTATTTTGTTGCCAGCGATTTCTATCTCAGTCCAAGGCTTTTGGGTCTTGGGTCTAAGTGTTCAAAAACGTGCTTTTATCTATACTTAGCCATGTTTCAACCTCATATCATACTAAACATTCCCTAATAGTCACTCAAACACATACCCATATTTCACTCCCAAATTCAAGTCTCAAACCCTTATCCAGAACTAAGGTTTTCCTTCAAGGTTCTTCTTCAAGCTTCAAGTCTCCATCTCCAATCTTCACCAAGTTCATTTCCAAGCTAAGGTATGTGGGTTTATTTCATGGGTTCATTTCACCCATGATACCCAGGTGTCATTTTATTCAACTTGCATGATTTAAAGTTTATTTACAAATGGGTCTTGCTCAATATAAAATTCACTGCATATTATTCTAAAGCTATGTGAAATTGTAATTGTTTTGCTATATTTTGAGCTATAAATCTTTGATCTATTGTAAGACTTGAGGAGGTATTTTGATTTATGTTGCTAGAGGGTGTTGTAAGGTGTTGATTGATGGTTTGACAATGTATTTTCTTGCATGATTTCATCTCTATATTTCATGGTTTTATACTAGCATTACATACCCTCTAAGTGTTTGATAAAATGTCCAGATGTGTTTTCTTGAGGAGTTGAAGGTCCAAAGAATGAGATATGATATGATTGACTATTTGGTGATGAAATTAGCTTATATATATAATATAATCTACATAACGTATTGCATTAGACCATGCCCGATCTAGGGGGATAAGAGCCTAGTTAATCGAGGTGGTGGTTTGTACTCATCAACCATGTGAGGGGTTTGTAATTCGCCACCGTGGTGATAAGGTGTGATTATCATTAACCATATGAGAGGTTTGTACCACACTGCCAGGGTGATGTGGTAAAATCATCACCAACCAACCAAGGGGTTTGTAGCTTGAAATTCTAGCTTAGTCTCTTCTACACATATGATATCCTATATGAGCATGAGTTACTTAAGCATGTTTTACTTTTGCATTGATCATACATGTCATATTGTTATATTATGCCTATTGTCTATTGCTACGCATTTTTACTATGATGCCTAATTCTTGTTGTATTGCATCCTACATACTTTGTACATTAAACATACTAACGCATACTCTTGCCTACGTGATATCACCATGTAGAAACTGGTGCCTAAGTTGATCATCCTCCTTCTCCATGTGGCTAGTTTGATACTATTTAAGCTAGTTGGTGAGTGCTCCACTTTGGAGACCTTAGTCTATGTTGCTCTTATTATGTATTGAGACATTCTTCTTTATGTTCTATTTTAACTATGAGGTGAGTCTTGTTGCTTTGTATTAGCCCCCGCTCCTATCTATGTATTAGAGGTGTTTGTTGGACATGTTATGTATTTGTACTAGAAGCCTTGACACTATTGTTCTTGATGTCTATGACATGAAAGTGCTTTTCCTTAGCCCCGCTTGTCTCTCTTTATTATCTCTTGATGCTTATTTTATTACTTCTGCGACCAAGGATGTGTAATGATGTTCTAAGAGGCTTGCTTGCGGTCACTTTGGGGAGCTTAAGATAGCATTAGAGGTCCAAAAATATCATTAGAATAAATAATATTTATGAAGATATCATTAGTGAAAAAGAGGAAAAATTGGAAAAGTGTTACCCCCCCAAAAGGCTTCACAGGTCGCGTGGCACTCCATGAGTTGTGTGGAGTTCATGTGAGATGGTACTTATACAAAAAAAATTTGAGTTGGAACACTTGGGAAAAAGTTATCGTCAACTTCACTTTGAATGGGCCACTTCATGGGACGTGTGATATTGCACGGTCCATGTAGTGGTCCGTTGAAGCACACTTAGAGAAATAATGTTGCCAGGCCACCCCACACCCAAGTTGACGAGCCGTCTGACCTACCATAGCCCATCAAGGTGCCGTGGCAGCACACAAGGTTGAACTTTCACCCCCACACACTCTTCCTCACGTGCACACACTCCACGACCAGCCACATAGCCTGTACCACTGGCCTTGCCTCATACATTAGACCAAAAATGGTCTTTCCAGCTCAAGGGAGTCCATACGCCCCATCCAACAACTCACTGCCCATCTAAGTGCTCGTGTGAAATCACTGCATGGGAGGGTCTCATGAAAATAGTCATAACTCCTTCATCTGACCTTTGTAATGAGGTGAAACCAAGTGAATTGGAAGCTAACTCAAAGGGCTTTCATTTGGCATGTCGTGGGCCATCCAGTTCCAAGATGTGCTAAAAGTGATGATCATTTAAAGTTGACCCTTGCATGAACCGACACCCAAAACTCAACTCATAGGGATGTCTTGAACTTGTCTAAGTACTAGAAGTCTCTCACAACCCTAACACACTCCCAACCTGACCAAACGAGACTTGAAATATTGGTACATAAAAGCATGGAGTTATGGGGTGTCATAATATCTGCCCCTTAGGAATTCATCCTCGAATGTCAGGGAAACATACACAAGGAAAGTAATCACGAATATTCTAGCCTAGCGTGGATGCAACAAATGTACTTAAACACGATTTTCAAAAAAATCTCAGCATGAACATCAAAATCATCATAAACTTGTCAATATAAACATGAATGCATGTAATGACATAAGGGCCAAAACTTAAGACTTGAAGACACATAGGGGAACTTAAATTAGTACTTTAGGCTTGACCAGAGTAG
Source organism: Solanum sejunctum (assembly GCA_025642045.1). Lineage (NCBI taxonomy): Eukaryota > Viridiplantae > Streptophyta > Magnoliopsida > Solanales > Solanaceae > Solanum > Solanum sejunctum. The sequence goes on from JAOTQJ010054771.1 coordinate 15,233, forward strand.
AGGAGATATGGATATAGTTGTTGCATGTCTGCCTCAGCTCCCCATGTGGCACTTTCAACTTAATGATTCTCCCAAAGGATCTTGATGAGCACTACATCCTTATTAATCAACCTTCCAACCTATCCATCCAATATCTCCACCAAGACCTTCTCCTAAGCCAACTAACTCTCCATAAAACCAACAACCTCAAAGAGCTCTATAGCACTTGAGTCACCAACACATCTCCTCAACCTAGATCCATAAAGAACTGGATGAACCATACCCATATCCATAGGCAAATTCAATTCGTAGGCCACCTAACCAATTCTCCTCAAGTACCTATAAGGACCCTCACACCTTGGGCTTAATTGTCGACCTTATACACACCTAGCCCACCATGGTACCAAAAACCAACATCTCCCTCCTGGAGTGAACCCCCATTCTCAACTTCACCCAATATCATTCCCGACCTAGTCAACCGGTGAACTCCTACAACCACCCCTTTTTTTCACCCCAAAGATTCTTACTTTCCATAATTAGCAAACAACGTCACATTCATCAAAATTAACGTCACCCTCAAATGATCAGCAAGCTCTAAATAAGTCAATACTCCATCACTAGAGACTACCACAACCATCAAAAGGTAGGGTTTTAAGACCCTATTCATGAAACCCATAAACATAACCAGTGCATAAGTCACCAAACAACTCCACCATGGCTCAAAATGCTTGCTCCTAATCCGATAAGACACCTAGGGACACCACCTATCCTCATTCTCACTAGGGGATAAAACCTAAACCAAAGATCAATCTTAGAGAAATGACCAAATAGATTGCCTATCCTTAACCATCATCTTACAACCTTATGGGTTCTACCATTCTTAGAAGCATGATATGCATGTAACCAAACCACCCTAAGAACTCCAACCCTTATAAGCGTTTCTTGCAACAATAGACTCATATAGCCAAATCTTAGGGAGAATGAAAGGAATAGTAGCCAGTAACATACCGGAAGCATCATCGAGCACCTCGTCCCCTCCTTGCCTCCTTTGAAGAGCATAGAACCAATTACATCTTGGATCACCCCCTTGATCAACATCACCACCTTTACCCTTGTTGCATTTACAAGGACAATCATTTAACTTATGACCTATCTCTCCACACCTATGACAACATTCGTACCCTTTAAGTATGGACCATCATGGCATCTCCCATATCTTGGGCACCTAACATAAGGCATCACACCACCCCCACATTTGGGACTTTGGAACTTTCCTTTGAAAAGGGCCCTCTTGTCCTCCTTACCATTTCTCTTCCTCATATTTTCCCCCTCCAATTATTCGGCATACGTCATGAGGCAGGACAAGTCCATGTCACCTATCAATATACGGCATGACATTCTACGTTCACTAATTCAAATACACCCATCACAAACTTATTCATCCTATACCTTGGATCTACCACCAATTGGAGAGCATATTTAGAGAGCTGGTTGAACTTGATGGCATACTCCCTCACACTCATTGACTTTGCTTCAAGTTGATGAATTCCATCATTTTGGCCTCTCATAACTCAAGAGGGAAGAATAAATTTGAGATATGCCATCTTAAACTCATCCCAAAGTATCACATCGTTGTTCCCCTTCTCCTTCCACTGAGTATACCATATTTAGCCTACTACTTTGAGTTGGTAAGCCGTCCACTCTGCTACCTCTTCTAACTTCACACCCATAATAGATAACACTTTTTATACCTCATCAATAAATTCTTGAGGGCCTCATCCACTTTAGACCCATTGACCTCTAGTGGGTTCATCTTCATAAAATCCCTTACCCTAGATGACAGGATGGAGCATGAGGGCCTTGGACTCCTTGGTTGATTTTGTTGGTCACCGCTTGAGCTAGCATGGCAAGAGCATCCCGGAACTCTTCATGAGCTAGTTGTTCCTCAGGTGTGCGGGCTTTTCTTCCTCTTGTATTAGGCATGATCCAGCATAGCAAAGAAGAATCATTTGGGGGAAAGAACCTTACCTTGACTCCTATTGTAATACATAGAGTAAGAAGAAGGAAAACATTTTGCTGAATGTCTTATAGCCTTTTGCTCATAGTCATGGTGCACTTCACAACCATGACCAAGACTCCAATCGATGTGGTATGTTGGATGCCAGGGACCATTAATAACCTAGTGCTCTAATACAAAGTTTTTCATGACCCAAGCCTAGGACCTAAGTGACACAATAAATGGGTAACCCGAAGAAACCCCAAATAAGCCTTTTAGCATATCATTACACATCCTTGATTAGGGAAGCATTCGAACAATAACAAGAGATAGTAAATAGGGATAAATTGGCTAAGGGACCATTTTACAACCATAGAAATGTGACAAGACAATAGAGTATAACATCAATACATCATAAGGTTCCAACAACACCTCTACTATATGGATAGGAGCAGGGGCCATGACAATCTTTGGGCTTACCCTCATAGTCATAAGTTTCCAACATGGAGAAAGTCAATACATAGCATGAAAATCAAAAGACATATGTCCTCGGAGCTGAGGACGCACCAACTTGCTTTGAGAGAAGTCATACTAGCCACGTGGAGGAGGAGGAGGATCAAGTAGGGCTTTGGCTCCTATATGGTAACATCATGTAGGCATAAAGTATGCATTAGTATATTTGAATGTACTAAGTATGTAGGATGCAATACAATAAGAGATAGGCAATATAGGAAAAATCCAATAAGCAATGGATAGCATAATAACAATATGACATGTATGAAGGCTTTTGGAGCTTGGAAGTGGGTCTAGGAAACCAAAACTTGTTCTTGAGTTTACTTGAATTTGTATTGGGGTTTTGATTATTGTTCTTGAGAGAATTTAAGAGTGTGTTTGAGATGACAGTAATGAGTTTGATCCTTTGGAATAGGATTTAGGTCTTTTAGGGACGTTAGGAGCATTAAAAGTCCAAAAGATCTTTAGAATATCAAATTTATGAAAAAGCCATTAGTGAACGGAGGAAAAATTAGAAAAGTATTTCCCCATTGAAGGCTTCACTAGTTGTGTGAAACTCCACAGGTCATGTGGAATGCCCATGAGATGGAACTTAGACAAAAGAAATTGGAATTGGAATGCTTGGGAAAAAGTTATCGTCAAAGTCACTTTGATGGGCCACTTCACTTGTCGTGTAATGTTACACGGTATGCGTTATGGTCCGTTGAACCATACTTAGAGAAACAAATGTCGCTAGGCCACCCAAAGCCTAAGATAATGAGTTGTCTGACCTTCCATGACCCGTCAAGGTGCCCGTGGCACCATACTTGGCCAAATTTTCTGCCGCACCGGCTCTTTATCACTTGCACAGACTCAATGACTAGCCAAATGGTCAGTGTCAAGCCACACAGCTTGTGCCACTTGCTGGGCCCTATGCCTTATACCAAATATGGTCTTTTCTAGATCAAGGGAGCCCACATGCCCTGTCCAACACCTCACTGCCCATCTAGGTGCTCATATGGCATCACTGTACGGGAGGGTCTCACTAAAATGGTCATAACACCTTCATCCGACCTTAGAATTATGTGAACCCAAGTGGGTTGGAAAACTAAATCAAAAGGATTTCATTTGACTTATCATCAACCATCCAATTCTAAGTGTCCTAAAAGTCATGCTCATTTAAAGTTGATGCTTGCATGAATCCACACCCAAAACTCAGCTCATAGGAAGTTTTGAACTTGTCTAAGAAATTGAAGTCTCCCACGACCATAAAACACTCCTAATCTGACAAAATGAGACTTAAAACATGGGTAAATAAGAACATGGAATTACGAGGTGTCACATTTTAACATATCGATGATGACATCGGGCACCTCATATAACCTTTGTCTCCCTTGGAGAAGATAGAACCGATTTTTCCTTGGGGAACCATCTTGTTGGCAACCTCTCCCCATAGGAACCACATTAGCATCTTGTGGACAAACATCCTTACCTTTGTTATGCTTACGAGGGCAATCAATCGCCTTATGCCCCACTTCCCCACAACTATAACAAATATTAATATCTCTCAAGCATAGGCCATTATGACCTTTACCACATTTTGGACATATAGCATTAAGCACCACCCCACCATCACCTTGGAGCCTTGGGTTGTCATTGAAAAACCTCCTATTAGGAGCATAAGAAGATCCTTGGCCTTGATGAGATTGACTACCTTTAAGACTTTGGAATTTTCCATCAAAATGGACCATTTTGGCCTTACCACTCCTCCTTTTCCTAAGCTTCTCCCCTTCCAATTGTTTGGCATATGTCATTAGGTGGGACAAATCCATGTCACCTATTAACATAGCTATATGACACTCCTCATTAACCAAATTGGATACCCCCATCACAAATTTGTTCATTCTAGACCTTCGATTGGCAACCAGTTGTGCAGCATATTTGGATAGTTGGTTGAACTTGAGGTCATACTCCCCCACGCTCATAGATCTTTCCTTCAAATTCATGAACTCTATTATTTTGGCCTTCCTAAGCTCAAGAGAGAAAAATTGGTTAACGAAAGCCTCTTTAAACTCCTCCCAAAGAATCACATTGTTGTTCCCCTTCTGCTCTTTCCATTAGATAAACAAAATTTGAGCCACTCCCATGAGTTGATAAGTCGCAAACTGCGCCCTCTCCTCTGATCTCATCCCCATAATAAACAATACTTTGTAAACCTCATCAATAAATTCTTGAGGGTCCTCATCCACTTTAGACACGTTGAACTCCAGTAGGTTCATCCTCATGAAGTCTCTTATCCTAGATGCCGGAGTAGGATCATGAGGGGTTTGGGACCCTTGGTTGATTCGACTGGTCATGGATTAAGCTATATAGTAATAGCATCCCAAAATTCTTTATGAGTCGGTTATTCTTCAGGAGTGCGGGCTCTTCTTCCTCTTGGGATAGGCATGATCTAGCATAGAAAAGAACATTTGTTAGGGCAAAACCTTACCTAAACTCCTACAGTATGACATAGAGTAAAAAGAAGGGAAACAGTTCCTAAAACATCTCATAGCCTCTTACTCACAGTCCTGGTGCACTTCACAACCATTAATAAGACTCTAATCGACGCGATGCTTTAGATGTCGAAGACCATTAACAACCTAGTGCTTGATACCATCTTTGTCATGACCCAGACCTAGGGCCTAGATATGACACGGCAAATAGGGAACTCAGAGAGACTGCAAACAAGCCTTTTAGCATATCAATACACGTCCTTGGTCACCGAAGCAATTAAACATCAATAAGAGAACATAAAATAAGGATAATAAGGACTAAGTGAGTCTTTCATAGCTTAAAACATACAAGAGTCAAGAGAGTCAAAGCTTAAAGCATCATTACATAACATGTCTAACAACACCTCTAAACTTAGAATTGAACGGGGGCTAAGATATGTTTCCGAGCTCACCCGCATAGTCAAAAGCATACAATAAAAGAAAGAGAGACTTTCCATAACATAAGATCAAAAGATATCATCCTCGGAATTGAGGACTCACTAAACTTGCTTCAAAGATAGTACTAGCCACGTGGAAGAGGAAGATGATCAAGTGGAGCTCTGGTTTCTTCATGGTAACATCATGTAGTCATAGAGTATGCATTAGTAGGTTTGAATGTACTAAGTATATAGCATGCAATTCAACAAGAGATTGGCAACATAAGCAAATGCGTACATATAGATAATGTAAGAGCATAGTAACAATATAGCATGCATGAATGATGATTGAAGTAAAAAATACTTATATAGAGCATATTACAAGTGTAGGAAGAGACCATCATATAGAGACCAAGTCCTACCACTGCCTTGGCAAGGCGATCGAGGTACAAAATTTACCAACATGGTTGTATGGGCCCACTACCCCTCGAGAAAGGCAATTGAGGTACAAACCCCCTAACATGGTTACACAGGCCCACCCCCTCCCCCCCAAGCGAGGTGATTGAGGTACAAATCCTCAACATGGTTTCATCGGCCTACCACCCCCCAAGTGAGGCGATTGAGGTACAAACCCCTCAACATGTTTTTTCGAGCCTACCATCTACCGATCAAGGCATGGTCAACTTGCAACACTATAGATACTATTTATTAAATCAACACATATGTAAATTTCTTTTATCATCATAAAGTAACTTAACTCATATGTCTTGTATCAGACCTTCAACAACTCAAGAATCCATAACTAGATTTTTTATTAAAAACTTGGCGAGTGTGTAACACTAGTATAAAATCATGCAATTCAAGAGTGAAATCATGTGACAAAAACTAATGTAAAACCACCTATCAGCACTTGGTAATACCCTTATGTAAGATACATCAAAACCCCTCATCAAATCACATAATGGATCGTAGAATCATAACTCAAAATATGCTTAAATAGTCACAATTTTATGAAACCCCAACATAGTTTATGACTAAATTCATAAATAATAGGACCCATATGTAAATCAACTTAGAAACATGCAATGTTTGTAAAAAGAAAGATTGGGCACCATGGGTGAAATGGCCCCATGGTTGAAACCCACATACCTTAACTTTGGAGGTTTCGTTAATGAAGATTTGATTGAGAACTTGAAGTTTGAATGAAATCTTTAGATTCGAAATGAGATTAGGGCACTTTAATTATGGGTAAAATATTTGTCTAAGCGTTAGAGAGGGTTTTGGGTAATGTCTTGTATGATATGGAGTTGAACTATGACTAAGTATAGATATTTTTACATATGAGAAGAATTAGACCCAAGACCAAAGGCCTTGGACCGAAAGAGGAAACTGGAGAAGAAATAACACTGGTTCGTGCCCTAGCTGCGTTATGCAGGGGCGCGAATCATCTCTAGAATTCATCATTTCTGGAAAATTAAATTTTGATACGATTTCTCTAAAATTAGTTTTATTCTTATTTCCCACACCTTTTACCCTTGATCATGAATATCAAATCAGATTTTCGATATCACAAATGGATTTTGATATATATGAAAATTACAATTATAGTCACTTTTGAGGCACATTTTTGGGCACTTTTTGTGGTCGTTTCAGCTTTCCCTCGGGATAAACAACTTCACTCCAAACCGAACCTGCTGGTCCCTTTGTTCCAGATCTCTAGGCACTTCTAATATGTCCCTGTCCCTTCGCCTAGAGTTCGAGGCCCCAACCCTACTAGACTACCTTTACTGACATGTACGAGAAGTCATGACAACCTGCAGATACAAAATAAGCCCGAAATCAATACATAAGGAACATGGTCCCTACTACCTAGTGAACTACACCCTATGACCCCACACTTAGATTCAAGCCCATATGTAGAAGGTACTCGGACTTCACAACATCATATAGGCTACTTAACATAGTGATTCAGCAACGTAACCCCTATTTCAAGTCAACAAAACCACCTAAACACATTTATCCAATATGTACATCATTCACAAGTTCAAACCGTTATGCGCAATAGTAATTTCAAACAATTCTACCCCACCCCCACCAAATAGTATAGTTATGCATAAGTGAATCGGGGACACTCAACAATGCATCATCTTGCAAGCATACAACCCCACACTTGGAATTTTTGCAAATCCAACATAATTACATCATATGATCAACAATTCAAGATCAAAATCACAAAAATCCCCAATTTTCCCCAAATTCCCTCTTAATTTCGGCCTAGGGTTTTCACCCACAACAATTTAGCATAATAAGCACTCAAACTATGAAATTAGGCCAAGAATTCAAACACTCAACTATAAGCAACTCATTAGATACAAAAATACAAAATCATCCACTCTTTCCACCCCAATGGTAAGAATTCGACTTAATTAGTGATAAACAACAAAATAGAAATAGTTAGGAACACTTACTTGTCTGGAGGAGTGCACATGAGATGATGAGAAACCTGAGGAATCTAGTTGTGTGACATGAATATGTTTGAATTTTGAGTGTTTAAGGGAGGAAGAAGGAGAGAAAATATGAAGAAATAGGGTTAGAGTCACGTTTAGTTGAAAAGAATAGAAGGAAAATAGGCTTGGGGGTATTTATAGGGCTGGGGTCACATGGGGATACGAAAGAATTAGCACATGTCCATGCCACCTCTGCGATCCAGAGTAGGTACCGACCATGCCTTAATAGTTTTTTCATTTTCAAAACATACCTGGGCAAATTCGGAACTTGTCCATGACGGTTGTGTGTCGCAATACCAATGTGAATGCACACTGCCAGGGCTCTAAAAAAATTCTTTTTTTAAGCTTCGGACCCCATAAAATCCCTTGAACCTTCGTATATACTACAAAACACTAAAACAAGTTTATTTGACTAAAAAATACAAAAAATACTCAATGGATCGTACGGAAATAAGGATGAAAAAATTTGCACAAAAATGGACAGTGTTGCCAATGTACCACTGTCGCGGACCTATACTTGTGCAGTTTTGCACAATTGGTTATGGGATCTATTTCTGTTTTTTTTTTTCTACAATAGAATCAATAAAAATAACTAAGATACTTCTTATCTCACCATGGGTTGCCTCCTATGCAACTCCTGATTCACCATCGCGACATGACGCACCATATGCTCATTCATCATTGGCCAACTTAATGGCATATTCAAACTTGCTCATATCCTCATCATAGTAGTGCTTGATATGTTTGCCATTTGGCAAAATAGTTTGTTTGGAGGTCTCATCCTTCAATTCCACGACTCCATGGGGTGTCATAGCTATTACCATAGGTGGTCCACTCCACTTTGATCTCAACTAACCTGGAAATAACTTTAAATGATAGTTAAAAAGCAATACCTACTGGCCCGGCTCAAAGTTCACTTGATGATATGCAGATAATGCCATTTCTTTGTTCGCTCTTTGTATAGCTTAGCGTTCTCATAGGCTTGGACCTAGAGCTCAGATACCTCCTCCAGTTGTTCCAATCTTTTCTTGCAGCGAGCTCTGAGTCTAGATTCAACCTCTTAATCTCCCAGTAGGCTTGGTGCTTGAGCTCAACTAGGAGGTAACAAGCCTTACCATACATAAACCAGTATGGCAATGTGTCAACTGGGATCTTGTATGCTGTTTGATACACTTACAATGCTTCATAAAGCTTTATAGCCCAATCTTTTTAGGTGGCATTCAATGTCTTCTGCAAGATTTTCTTAACCTCATAGTTTGACACCTCAAGTTGTCCACTTGTCTATGGATTATAGCCACTTTGTGCCTTACTCCATACTTAGCTAGAAGATTCTTCACTATTTGGTTAAGGAAGTGTGTGCCTTCATCACTAATGATGGCTCTTGGAATTCCAAAACGAGTGAAGATGTGCTTCTTTAGAAACTTGCTTACTACCTTAGCATCATTAATTAGAAGAGCTATTGCTTCCACCCATTTAGACAAATAATCAACTACTAGCAGGATGTAGTGATGTCCAAAAGATGGTGGGATGGGCCCATGAAATCCATGCCTCAAACATCATAGATCTCGCCCTCCAAAATATTGTTTAGGGGCATCTCATGCCTTCGAGATATGGTGCCAGCCTTTTGGAAAGCATCACAATTCTTAGAAAATTGTATAGCGTGTCTGAATAGAGTAGACTAGAAGAAACCTGATTGCAACACTTTGTGTGTTGTCCGTTCACCACCATAATAGCCCTTATAGAGAGAGGCATGACACCTCTCTAAGATCTTTTGTATCTCTGTCTTAGGAATATATCTACTCACCATTCGGTCTTCCCCTTGCTTAAAAAGATACGACTCATCCTATATATAAGCCTTTGCATTATGAGCCTACCTCTTTCTTTGCTGATATGTAGCAACAGGAAGAAATACACCACTCACCAAGTAATTCACTATATCTATATACCATGGTAACTGTTCTACTTCAATTGCCAGCAAATGCTCGTCGGGGAAATCTTCTTTGATCTGCATTTGCTCACCTATGAGAGTATGATTTCCAAATTGGGATAGGTGATCAGCAATCTGATTCTCACACCCCTTGTGATCCTTAATATCAATATCAAACTCTTGGAGCTACAGGATCCATCTAATTAGACAAGGCTTAGATCCTTCTTGTTGAATAAATATCTCACTACTGCATGGTCTATGAACATAATGACTTTGGTCCCTACCAAGTAGTATATGAACTTGTCAAATACATACACTAGTGCTAGCATCTCACTCTCAATAATCGTATAATTACTTTGGGCTGCATCTAGAGTCTTACTTTACTGGCATAGTATATGTAGTGGAGCATTTTATCTTTTTTCTACCCCAACACAACATCCACTATTGTATCCCTAGCATTGTACATGAGCTCGAATGGGAGCTTCCAATCAGGTGCTATCAAGATTAGAGCCTTAACCATCTTCTTCTCAACAACTTGAATGCCTGCAAGCAAGAATCATCAAAGTTAAAGATTACCTCTTTGTCTAGGAGGGCGCACAACGGCTTTGAAATTTTGGAGAAGTCCTTCATAAATCTACTATAGAACCCCACATATCCCAAAAAACTTCAGATTCCCTTGACTAACATTGGTGGAGGTAGATTATCTATCACCTCAATTTTTGCTTTGTCTACCTCTAACCCTCATTTCGACACTTTGTACCCCAATACTATCCCCTCCATGACCAGGAAGTGGTATTTCTCCTAGTTAAGAATGAGATTGTTCTCCTCACATCTTGCTAGCACTAAGTTTAGATTCTGCAAACACATCTCAAGGAATTCACAATGATAGAGAAATTATCCATGAACACCTCTATAAAGTCCTCTAGTATGTCATAGAATATAGCCATCATGCACATTTGGAAAGTGGCTGGTGCATTGCCCAAACCAAAGGGCATGCATTTGAAAGCACAGGTTCCTTATGGGTATGTGAAGGTCATTTTATCCTAGTATTTGGGTGTTATGGTAATTTGATTTCACCCCGAGTACCCTTCCAGGAAGTAGTAGTACCCTTTCATTGCAAGTTTATCCAACATCTAATTAATAAAGGGCATTGGGCAGTGGTCTTTTTTGGTGGCATCATTCAACCTTCTATAGTCCATGCAGATACACCACCCCATCACCGTTCTAGTTCGTATCAGCTCATTCTTTTCTTAGGTGACAACCGTCATCCCTCCTTTCTTAGGGGCACATTGTACAGGGCTTACCCACTTATTGTCCGAGATGGGAATAACGATACCTGCATCCAACCACTTGATTACTTCCTTCTTGACCACCTCTTTCATAATTTGGTTTAATCTTCTCTGGTGTTGAGCCACTGGATTATGACCTTTCTCCATGAAAATCTTATGTATATAGAGGGTTAGAATAATGCCATGGATGTCTGACATCTACCAACCCATTGCTCTCTTTCTCTTCTTCAGAACAACCACTACAACATCCACTTGGGCTACAGTCAATGAAGCAACAAGATTACAAGTAAAGTATTATTTTAACCAAGAAATACATACCTTAGGTGTGATGCAATGGCCTCAGCTCAAGCTGAGAAGCTTCTTTAACTGAGGGTTTGGATGGTGGTCCTAATACCCTGTTCAATGGCTCAGCCATTTTCTTAAGCATGCTTACATTGTGAGTGTCCAGTGCACTCTCAATTTCTTTGGTCTAAGCATCATCCATTAGCCCTTGATTCAGCAATAACCTGGCTAATGGGTATGTGATCTCAACTTGGCTCACTGCAACAGTGGTGTCTATCACTGTGATGGCTGCCTAATCTTCATATGTTGTTGGCAGCTTCATCACCTTGTAGACATTTAATACCTCTATTTTTTCATGGGGTATCATGGTGAGCCTCGTTGCTACAATATCAATTGACGCCCCTCCTGTAGCTTGGGACGAGCATCCAAGAATGAATAGGACCCCAGGGTTCAGTTCAAAATCCAAGATAACAAAGTTAAGGGGGGAGATGATATATCCCACTTGGACTAAGACATCTGAAATCACACCATCTGGTTTTGCCATCGACCGATCCACCAATTGTCACATGATAATGGTGGGCTTCGGCCTCCCAAGCCCCAACTTCAAGAATATAGAGCTTGGCATGTGGTTGATACTTGTGCCTAGATCATACAAGACTCTTACATCAAATAGTTCCTTGCATAGTAAAGCTCCCAGGATCCTTCAACTTCATTGGCAAGTGTGATCTATTAAGAATCCTGGAGCTACAACCCTTTATAACTGCCACGGTCTCATATTCAACCAACTTATTCTTGTTGGCCATAATGTCCTTGACATACATAGAATACTTCGGGATCCCCTATAAAACATTAATCAAAGGTAAGTTTTTTACCTGTTTTAGCATCCTGATGAATATTTGGAAGTAGTCATCCATCTTCTTCTTTCTCAGCTTTTGTGGGAATGGGAAGGGAAGAGGTTTAGGCCCTGGAGTTGCCTCATCAGTAGTTAAGCTAGGATTGTAAGCCTCAATGTTCTGGGTAGTACTTGGGATAGCCCCTTCCTTCTTAGGACTAACTTAGTCAAAGGATTCCCACTTATCATGTTGACTGCAATAACTTGCTTCAGGTTGGTATCAATGGTACCTGGTAGGCCTCTTTAAGGCCTACCGTTAATCAAGCTGGCCAACTGTCCCAACTACTTCTCCAAGTTCTAGAGGTCCTGCTTATTCCTTTAAAATATCCTCTTCTTGTCTATTCTGGTTTGCTAGAATTTGCCTTAAGTCCTCACTGTTAGTCATATTATTTGGGTCTGCCTGTCTTGAAGGCTGCAACACTTACTGATTTTGATAAGCATTACAACCCTATGGGCTTTATTGAGGTGGCCCATGATTATGCAGATTTCCACACCATGAGAAGTTTAGGTAGTTTCTCCAATGCGGGTTATATGAGTTCCTAAATCCTTGATATCTTTCTAGGTTGTCATTGCCCACAAAGTTTATTGCTTTAGGATTTGCTCCACAAAACTCAGCAGTGTGGTCACCTTCCCCACAAACATAACACCAACCATTCTATTGTTGTTGTACCATATTGATTGGAGCTAGTGGTTAACCCATTGTTATTAGTGCTTGCTATTGTTGACCTAATGTCAGATTATTGAAGTACGTGGTTATCATGTTCTGCATGGTCAACATCTAAACCTGCAGGGTAGTTATAGCATCAATCTCTAACACACCATCCTATTTTTGGACCATTGATCAGCTTGATCCTCTATTCTGTTTTGGGCTTCCTAAAGCAATCCTATTAAGGAGAGCATATAATTCATCATATGTCTTTTCCAATACCTATCCCCCTACAGCTGAATCAAGGAGAATCTTGGTATTGGGTTCCAAATCCTTCAATGAAGGTATGGACCAGTACCTCATCAGGTTGACAATGGTGTGGACAATTCCAAGGTTGATACAGATTTTCTCTAGGCCTTTAATTGAAGGTTAGAATCTCACTCCTGAGTTTCTCTGTCTTGTCAGACAAGAAGAATCGTATGAGGAACTTGAGGCCTAGATCTTCCTAGGATGTGATAGAGCTTAGTGGATGAACCTGTGCCACCTCCATCTTCCCCCAGTAGTATGAAGGGGAACAAGGTCATCCTTAGGTGTTCACCACTATGAGGATAAAGGTATCAACAATTTCTAGAAAGTTCTAAAGATGGACCTGCGAGTATTCGTGTGGTAGCCCAATGAACTGTCCAGTATAGTGCAGCAAATGGACCATGTTCTGCTTCAGCATCCACCGATCACCAGGTTTTGGCTTGAGAAAATAGCTAGTGACATTAGTGGTTCTCAAGATTGTCACATCCCAAACTAGACTCAGTCTCGGTAGTGCAGGTGCTACTAGTGCGGGTGGGTTTGCATTTGCCATTTTCTCTCCAACAGGATTAGTTTCTACTTTACCCTCTTTTCTATCCTTCTGTTCAATGATTTCAATCGGCAGTATTTGAAATAGAAACCCTGCTCTCCTCTTTGATTAATGAAAGCAGGAGTCCCGATCTTCTAGATTATAGACCAATTACCTGCAAAATAACACAACTAAGATCAAATGAAATGAACACCACAAAACATGACAACTTAGATAATCAACCAATTTGCTTTAATTCCCCTGCAATGGTGCCAAAAATATGTTTCTCCCCAGCACACATAAGTGTACATGGTCTAGCAAGTAATATAGTGGCCCTAATTAAGGAGTTGGCTTGTCGAACCCAAGGGATTTAAATGAAATCAGTAACTAATCTAAGCTATCACTTTTGAAGTGCTTTTAGTAACAATATGTGGAGATTTATGTAAAGAAATTAATGACTAAATTACTTCTAAACTAAATTGGTTATTGTTATTAAGATATAAATTAAATGAGCAATTATAGGGTTGTAACCTTAACGACTTTATTTAGTCTCAACATTTGCACCTATGTTTGGGCTCATCTACTGATTCACAAGGTTTAAATTACCTAAACAGGGTTGCATACCTCTATCGGCCTACCGTTATTTACTGCCTAACTACACCGTTCAGCGAGGTTAGATAGACCAATAAAAATGTACTACTGTTATCTTTAAATATTATGAACCGAGCTATGTGTAAGGGTATTATCACAGTGAAAAGACATCGAAAAGTGCCCGAAAATGTGGCTCGAAATGCCTAAAATTTTAAATTTCATATATCTCAAAATCTATGCACGATATCAAAAATCTGACTTCATATTCGTGTTCAGGGTGTCAAAATTAAGGAGGAAAGGGCCTAATCCTGATTTAAGAACGAAAGTTTAGCAATTATGAAATTTCATGAATGCAATTTCCAGTGAGCAATCTGTGTTCCCCATACTATGCGCACAAGTGTAAAAAATTGCCTGTTATTTTTTAAGTCGGTCCAAGACTACTAACTCTTGGGACTAAGTGTTCTCAAATATTTTTTTATCTACACATGGCCTTATTTCACCTTAATATCATACTAAACATTCCCCAATACTCACTCAAATACTTAGCCACATTTTCATTCCCAAATTCAAGTCTCAAACCTTCATATGGAAGTAAGGCTTTCCTTCAAGGTTCTTCTTCAAGCTTCAAGTTTTCATCTCTAATCTTCATCAAGCTCATCCTCAAGCTAAGGTATGTGGGTTTCTTTCATGGGTTCCTTTCACCCATAGTACCCAAGCCTCCATTTACTCAAATTGCACGATTTAAAGTTGCTTTACAAATGGGTCTTGCTTATTATGAAATTCACTGCACACTATGTTAAAGTTATGTGAAATTATGACTTTCTTGCTATGTTTTGAGCTATAAATCTTTGATCTATTGTAATATTTGAGGAGGGATTTTGGTGTATGTTGATTAGGGTGTTGCAAGGCGTTGATTGATTGTTTTACAATGGAATTTTATGCATGATTTCAACTCTATATTTACTAGCAATACACACCCTCTAAATGTTTTATGAAATGGCAGGATGTGTTTTCTTGAGGAGTTGAAGGTACAAAGCATGAGATATGATATGATTGGCTATATTATGATGACATGAACTTATGTATATAATATAATCTATATAAAGTGTTGCATTAGACCATGCCCAATTTAAGGGGACTAAAAGCCCGAATAATCTTGTCGAGGGATTTGTACCTTGATAACCGAGCTGGGGGTTTGTACTCATAAATCATGTGAGGGGTTTGTACTTTGCCTCCAGGGTGATAAGGTAAAATTATCATCAATCATGTGAGGGGTTTGTATCATACTACCAGGGTGATAGAGTGAAACCATCATCAACCAACCAAGGGGTTTGTATTTTAGAAATCTAGCTTAGTCTCTTCTACACATATGATATCATATATAAGCATGAGTTAATTAAGCATGATTACTTAAGCATTGATCATACATGCCATATTGTTATATTATGCCTATTGCCTATTGTTATGCATTTCCATTATGATGCCTATCTCTTGTTGCATTTCATCCTACATACTTAGTACTTTTATACGTACTAACGTATACTCTTACCTACATGATATCATCATGTAGAAACCAGTGCCCAAGTTGATCGTCTTACTCCTCCCATGGCTAGTTCGGTACTACTCAAGCTAGTTGGTGAGTCCTCCACTCTAGGGATGTTTATCTATGTTTCTCTTATTATGTATTGAGACACTCTTACTTATGTTCCATTTTGACGATGAGGGTGAGCCTAGTTACTTTGTCTTGGCCCCCGCTCTTATCTATGAAGTAAAGGTGTTTGTTGGAAATTCTATGTATCTATGATATAAGCTTGACTCTTTATCTCTTGATTATGATGTTATGCAAGATTTCTCCTTAGTCTTTTTGCCTCTATTCTTACTCTTTATGTCTTTTATATGTTTTCACAGCCAATGACGTATAATGATAAGTTAAGAGGTTTGTTTGGGGTTCCTTCGGGATACCCATTCACCATGTCACATATATTCCCTAGGCTTGGATCATGACAAAGTTGGTATTAGAGCACTAGGTTGATAGATCCTCAAAGCCAAACACACCGCATCAATTATAGTCCTATTCATGGTTGTGAAGTATGGCATACTATGAATAGGAGGCTATGAGAAGTTTTAGGGAATGTTTCCCTTCTCCATATTCTACATCATGCTATAGACTTGTAGTGAGTTTTTTCCCCTAATGTTTATTCTTTGCTTTGCTATATCATGCCAAACACTTGAGGAAGAAGGGCCGAAACTCCTGAGGAGCAACCTACCAATGGTGAGCTCCGGGATACTCTCATTATGCTTACCCAAGTTGTGGCCAACCAAGTAAATCAAGTGGTCCAAGCCCCCCATGCTACTACTCCAAGAGCTAGGGTAGGGGACTTCATACAGATGAATCCTCCGGTATTCTATGGGTCAAAGGTAGATGAAGATCCCCAAGAGTTCATTGATAAGGTCTACCAAATATTAAATATCATGGGTGTTGGGCTGAATGAAAAGGCAGAGTTGGCGGTGTAACAACTCAAAGGGGTAGCTCAAATATGGTATGACAATGGAAGAGTGAGAAGGGAATTAGCAATGTGGTGCTTTGGGAAGAGTTTAAATTGGCTTTCCTTAATTGATTTTTCCCTCTTGAGATTATGGAAGCTTAGTTGGGGGAGCTTATGAACTTCAAACAAGGTGCTAAGAGTGTGACGGAGTATGCCCTCATGTTTAATAAACTTTCAAAGTTTTTTGCTCATTTGGTGGATGATCCTAGATATCGGATGAATAAATTCGTGATGGGGGTCTCCAACTTGTAAGTAAAGAATATCAGTCTGCCATGCTAATTAGTGACATGGACTTGTCTCAATTAATTTCACATGTTGAGTAAATTGAGGAAGAAAAGTTGAGAAAGAGAAGGGGCATGAGGCCAAGAGGGCCCAGTTTGAGGGTAAATTCCAAAAGGGTGCTAGATTTCATCAAGGCCAAGGATCTACTCATGCTACTAATAAGGGGTTTCCTAATAACTTCCCTAAGACTCAAGGTGTTGGTCATGTGGCTCCTAATGATGTGTGTCCTAAATATGGAAGGAGCTATGGAGGCCTATGTTTTAGAGGCTCTAATGCATGCAATGAATGTGGGGACCTGGTCATAAGAAGGTGGATTTTCCAAGAAACCATGGCAAGGGCCAGGCTACAAATGTTATTCTACTGGGTAGAGGTGGTCCTCAAAGTGGTGCCTTGAGGCACAATTGGTTTTATCCTCTGCAAGGGAGGCAAGGGGTTGGTGAGGTTCTCAATATTGTTACCTATATGTTGAAACTCTTTAACTTTAATTATATGCTTTGATTGATCTATGTGCAACTCTTTCCTTTGTTACTCTTTTTGTTGCTAAAAATTTCTATGTTGAACCCGAGTTATTACATGAGTTATGTGAAGTGTGTACCGCTATTGGTGCCTCTATTATAGCTGTGAAATTTTATAAAAGTTTCCCTATTTGCATTTTGCATAAGTTGATGCCTTGTGATCTTGTTGAATTACACATGATAGATTTTGTTGTCATCCTTGAGATGGATTGGTTATATGCCTGCTATGCCTTTATTGATTGTAGGACCCCTAGGGTCAAGATTCAATTCCCTAATGAACCGGTTATTGAGTAGGAAAGTCAAGTTGTGATGGTCAAGGATAGATTCATTTCATGCATTAAAGACCGTAAGTTGATCTCTAAGAGGTATCTTTATCATCATGTGAGGGTTAGAGATATGGAGTCTAAAGCCCCTTTCATAGAGTTGGTTCCGATTGTAATTGAGTTTCTTAATGTCTTTCGAAATGACCTTCCTAGTGTTCCCCCCGAAAAGGAGATAGAGTTTGGTAATTAGACGTCCTCATCGATACTCAACCTATTTCCTTTCCCCCTTACCATATGGACCTGGTGGATTTGAAGGAGTTAAAGGAACAACTAAAATATTTGTTGGAGAAGGGATTTGTTAGACCTAGCCAATCACCTTGGGGTGCTCCAGTGGTGTTTGTGAAGAAGAAGGAAGGATCGCTTAGAATGTGCATTGACTACCAACAACTTAATAGGGTCACCATCAAGAATATGTATCTTCTTCAAAGGATTGATGAACTGTTTTACCAATTGCAAGGGTTTAGCTTTTTCTCTAAGATTGATCTTCGATCCAAGTATCATCAAGTAAAGATGAGGGAGTTGTGACATTCCCAAGACAACTTTATGGACTAGATATGGGCATTATGAGTTTGTTGTGATGTCTTTTGGGTTGACCAATGCACTGACCATCTTCATGGACCTAATGAATAGGGTCTTCAAACCTTATCTTAATTCTTTTGTTATGGTTTTCATTGATGATATTTTGATCTATTTGCATAGTAAGGAGAAGCATATGGGTCATTTTAGGGTTGTGTTGCAAAGATTGAGGGAGGAAAAATTATATGCCAAATACGACAAGTGTGAATTTTGGTTGAAGGAATTTGCATTCTTGTGTCATGTAGTTTCGGGAGATGGTATAAAGTGGATCTAAGAAAATCAATATGATTAGAAGTTGGCCTACACCATTGGCCCCGTTGGATATTAGGAGTTTCTTGGGCCTAACTGGTTATTGATGAAGGTTTGTGAATGGGTTCTCCTTCATTGCTTCCCCTATGACAAAATTGACTCAAAAGAAGGTCAAGTTTGTGTGGACCGATGAGTGTGATAGGATCTTACAAACATTGAAAGACAAGCTTGTGCCCACTCTTATATTATCACTACTGGATAAGCTTGAGGGATTTGTGGTTTATTATGATGTTTCACGGGTTGGTTTAGGTTGTGTGTTAATGCAAAATGGTGAGGTCATAGCTTATGATTCTAGACAACTCAAGGTACAAGAAAGGAGCTACTATACCCATGATCTAGGGTTGGCCGCCATTGTGTTTACATTAAAGATTTGGCATCACTATGTGTATAGGGTGCATGTGGATGTTTTCACCAATCATAAGAGACTCCAATATGTCTTCACTCAAAAGGATCTTAACTTGAGGCAAAGGAGATGGTTATAACTTATCAAAGACTATGATATGAGTGTGCACTATCATAGGAGTAAGGCAAATATGGTGGAGGATGCTTTAAATAGGGTGTCTATGGGTAGCCTAGCCCATGTTAATGGTGGTGATAAGGAGATGGTTAAGGAGGTTCATCAAATGGCTAGATTATGGTTTAGGTTGGAAGAGGTTAATGATGATGGTGTTGTTGTTGATGGGTCTAAGTCTTCATTGGTTGATAAGGTGATAGCAAAACAAGATTTTGACTCCTCCTTGCTTGAAGTAAAGGCCTTGGTGAAAGAGGCCAAAGTAGAGGTTTTCTCCCAAGGGGAAGATATGGCCCTTAGGTACCAACATAGGTTGTGTGTGCCTTGTGTCGATGGTTTAGGGGGGAGATCCTTGATTAGGCCCAGGATTCTTCTTATTCTATACACTCCGGTTCCACCAAACTGTATAGGGACTTAAGAGATGTGTATTGGTAGGGAGGCATGAAGAGGGGCATTGCCAAATTCATTTTCGATTGTCATAGTTGTCAACAAGTCAAAGTCAAACATTAAAGGTTGGGTGGCTTAACTCAAGACATAGAGATTTCCATATGGAAGTGGGAGGTGATTAATATGAATTTTATGGTTGGGTTGCCCAAGACTAGAAAAGGTTTTGATTCCATTTTGGTGGAGGTTGATAAGATGATGAAATTGGCTCACTTTCTACCAGTTAAGACCACATATGATGCTGAAGAGTATGCAAGCTTGTACATCCATGAGTTAGTGAGGTTCAATGGGGTACCTCTGTCCATCATATCGGATCGTGGTTCACAATTCACTTCACACTTTTGGAGGTCTTTTCAAAGGGGTCTTGGTATAAAAGTTCACCTTAGTACGACCTTTCACCCCAAAATAGATGGCCAAGTAGAAAGAACTATTCAAACCCTTAAAGATATGCTTAGAGCACGTGTATTAGAGTTAAGGGGTAGTTGGGATGACCATCTTCCTTTGATTGAGTTTGCCTACAACAATAGCTATTACTTTAGCATTAGTATGACTCCTTTTGAGGCTTTTTATGGGAGACGTTGTTGATCACCGGTTAGCTGGTTTGAGGTTGGATAGATAGCTTTATTAGGACTAGATCTGGTTATGGAGGTTCTTGAGAAGGTTAGCATGATTAGAGAAAGGTTAATGACGGCCCAAAGTCATAAAAACTCCTATGCCGATGTGAGAAGAAGAGACCTTGAATTCAAAGTGGGTGATTGAGTTTATTTGAAAGCTTCTCCATTGAAAGGTGTGGTCTATTTTGGTAAAAAGGGGAAGTTAAGTCCAAGATGTTATCCTTATAATATCTTGAGTAAGGTTGGCAAGGTAGCTTATGAATTGAAGTTGCCTAGTGAAATGAGTTTGGTTATGTGGTATTCCATGTCTATATGTTGAGAAAATATGTTGGTGATCCTAATGCTATTGTACCTCTTGATGTTGTGGGGGTTATTGAGGATTGACTTATAAGGGGACTCCGATTCATATTTTCAATAGGCAAGTGAAGCGATTGAGGCACAAGGAGGTGGCATCCATTAAGGTCCTTTAGAGGAACCAACAAGTCAATAATGCTACATGGGAGGCCAAAGCAGACATACAAAAGTGGTACCTTATCTTTTCTACTCCACTCAAGAATAAGGTAATAATTCTAAGTCCCATATGTGATTTCAAGTCTTGTATTTCAGCCCTTATGTCATTCATATGCATTAATGTTTAAGTTGGCATATGCCTCGGAATGCCCAAAATTTTAAATTCCATATATCTCAAAATTCATGCGCGATAGCGTAAATCTGACTCTTGTTCAGGGGGTTGAAATTAGGGGGAAAAGGGTCTAATGCTGATTTAAAAGCGAAAGATTAGCAATTATGAAATTCCAAGAATGCAATTTCTAGTGAGCAATTCGCTTTCCACATGTGGCACGCACCAGTATAAAAAGGTGCCTATTTTTTTAAGCCGATTCAATACTTCCCAAATGTGTTTTTATCTACCCTTAGCCTTATTTCACCCTCATATAATCCTAAACATTCCCCAATACTCACTCAAACACTTAGCCATATTTCCATTCCCAATTTCAAGTCTCAAACCCTCATCCAAAACTAAGGTTTTCCTTCAAGGTTCTTCTTCAAGCTTTAAGGCTCCATCTCCAATCTTCACCAAATTCATCTCCAAGCTAAGGTATGTGAGTTTCTTTCGTAGGTTCCTTTCACCCATAGTACCCAAGCCTCCATTTACTAAAGTTGAATGATTTAAAGTTGATTTATAAATGAGTCTTGATTATTATGAAATTTACTATACACGGTGTTAAAGCTATGTGAAATTATGACTATTTTGCTATATTTTGAGCCATAAATCTTGATATATTGTAAGACTTGAGGAGGGGTTTTGATGTATGTTGCTTGATGGTGTTGCAAGTTATTGACTGATAGTTTTACAATGGATTTTCTTGCATGATTTCATCTCTATATTTCATAGTTTTATACTAGCATTACAATGTGTGATAAAATACCCAGATGTGTTTTCTTAAGGAGTTGAAAGTCTAATGCATGAGATATGATATGATTTACTATATGATGATGAAATAAGCTTATATATATGATAAAATATATATAAAGTGTTACATTAGACCATACCTGATCTGAGAGGACTAAGATCCCGGACAACCTTGTCGAAGGATTTGTACCTTGATAACCGAGGTGGGGGTTTGTACTCATCAACCATGTGAGGGGTTTGTACTTCGTCACCACGGTAATAAGGTGAAATTATCATCAACCATATGAGGGATTTGTACCACACCACCAAGGTGATGGGGTGAAAGCATCATCAACCAACTAAGGGGTTTGTACTTTAGAAATCTTGTTTGGTCTCTTCTAGACATATGATATCCTATATAAGCATGAGTTACTTAATCATGATTTTCTCAAGCATTGATCATACATTCCATATTGTTATATTATGCCTATTGCCTATTGTTATGCATTTCCATTATGATGCCTATCTTTTGTTGCATTGCATCCTACATACTTAGTGCTTTCAAACATACTAATGTATACTTTTGCCTACATGATATCACCATGTAGGAACTAGTGCCTAAGTTGATCATCCTCTTCCTCTACGTGGCTAGTTCGGTACTACTCAAGCTAGTTGGTGAGTCCTCCATTCCAAGGACATTTATCTATGTTCTCTTATTATATATTGAGATACTCTTCCTTATGTTCCATTTTGACTATGAGGGTGAGCCCGGTTGTTTTGTCTTGGCCGCCACTCTTATCTACACAGTAGAGGTATTTGTTGGACATGCTATGTATCTATGATATAAGCTTGACTCATTATCTCTTGTTTATGATGTTATGCAAGCTTTCCTCTTAGTCTCTTATCCCCTATTCTTACTCTTTATGTCATTTATATGCTTCTACAACCAATGATGTGTAATGATAAGTTAAGAGGCTTGTTTGGGATTCCTTCATGTTCCCAACTCGCCGTGTCACGTCTACGCCCTAGGCTTGGGTCCTGACATACAGGTCTCCCTTACACGAATCAATCTAGTTTTTTATTTGAACAAGCTCTCTGTAGTACTTCATTCTAGTTAATCCAACATATCTCGAATTTAGCATAAACAACTAATTACCACCTAGTTGGTTGGACTATGCAGTATAAATTAAAATAATATAGGAATAATAAAAAGAACCCATTCATATATGCCAAAAGTCAAGAACTAAACATCATTTATGGCTAAAACCCCAGAATATGGAGACTTAGCCACTCATAGTCACTACATACATCATGAATGACCGAGAAAGCAATAACAACCAAGTAATAAAGATCAAACTAACCAAAGCAGCCTTAGAAAAAGGTTTTCAATCATCCCTCTCTCTGTTCTTTCATAAAAACCAATATTAAAACTTAATGTTTTTGATAGAATATAATTAAAAATCCCATAACTTGACATTTTACTTCACATCTTTAAGTCCCTGATGCGGACCTCTTATTTAAACAGCGTTTTCGCTCATTTTGCTGACTGGACAATTGTTTTCATCTTTTGCACAAGTCTGAGATGCGGACTGTACCAATTTTTCTGCTTCGTGCCTTTTTTCTTCATTTTTCAGCTTTCACAACTTCATCCCAAGTTTGTAATGCAAACTTTAGTCTTTTTGCTACTTCAACTAATTTTAATCTTCTAAATCCCAAGCTATGTTCTTCCTTCAAATCCTGATGTGACTTCGAACTCTCACAATTTGAGCAAAACCTGTAAAAACACAACTAAACAGCGCACTTGGCCTCTTATTACCAAAATAAGAGCAAACAAACTAATAACGCCTACACTTTATGAATCTACCCTCTAAGTAGGCTCCATTTATGAGTATTTTTGGCTAATTAAGCATATAAATACGCTTAAGATCATATAACTTCGTAATTAACTCAAACATCCACATAATTCCCAAATAACCATCCCAACAGTCCCAAAAAATCACCGTTAGCCCGAGGACATTGTACACATACTTAAATCAACAAAATAACTTCAAAACTATAGAAATGACCTAGAGGGTCATAACCAATAAGTGACGATCCTATTGATAAGCTAAGATGAAATATAAGAATCAAGATAATATTATCATTGTGATAATATGAGACTTCTGATAGCTTTTGGATAGTGTTGTGGTTAATTGATGATATTTGAGATAATTTGAGATTTATGAGATTACTTAGAAACTTGCTAAGTCTATTTCATTAGCATCCTAATTACTGATGAGATAATGATTATATGAGATATATTGATGGCATTGCGGTACTAATTGATGCATTTGGCATAGCTCATTGATGTTGTGTCTATTTTACATATTATTCGTCATTTATTTTGCTATTACGTATATACTTGAAAGGTTGCATAGGTATTCACATATATCATAAACATTGTTTTCATGCTATGCACACATCTTATTACATCTATACCACTTGAGATATTATGACACATTGAGGCATTTCATTTTATGGCCTTCGAAGACATGAAACACTTCAGTATTGGGCTACGATGCCTCAAGATATTCCTATTTATGGCCTGCAATGCCTTAATATATTTGAGTACATGGTCTGCGATACCCCCAAGTTCTATATAGTAGCTTCGGCTCAATAGATGTGTACATCAGCCTTGTGACAATTCAATCTCATACATGGGTTGCGACGAGATCACATTCATATATTGCATATGCATTGCACCTATGATTGTATTTACTATTTGTAACTTACCTTTATATATAATATTTGAGCACTAACCCCTTTGATGCAAGTGATAGAATTCTTTGTTATTACATACTTGTTCAATTTTGCTTACTCATCGGTTGCTCTTATTCGTGCATTCTAGTGTACTAACCCCTACTTTATTTCCTCCCTACAAATTAAGCTAAGGGACCCATACCTGGTAGCTGATTTAGTCCAGCAAAATTGTTCTTCATCTGTCCAGATCCTAATGGTGAGGGTCTGACTTCGAGTCACCATGGATGTTTGAGATTTCTTTTATTGTCTTCTTTTCAGACATTGTATCAGATATTATCAGAAAGCTTGTATTTTCATTTAAGATAGTTGTATCTACTCTTTCATATTACTTTAGATTCTCTTGTACTCATGACTCCAGTTTTTGGGATTTCATTGTTATGTTGTGATTGTTTTTGCTTTATTTTATTCTTCTCTAGTCGCGATCAAATTTTGGATCATGATAAGTTTTGTATCATAGCAATGTTCATTGGGCTTATGAGTCAATGTCAAGATGTCTAGTAGAGTCTTATATATCAATATGTAGACTAACGTTGGGAGGCTAGAGGGCACTCAATACGAAAAACATTCATATCTTGCTTCTGTTCGTACATTTCTGCACATCACATGATTTGAGAGTGTCTAGTCTACTCCTTTTGCATAGATACTAGTTACCAAATCCCAAAAATTGATGAGAGATCCTGAATCAGCTGCTATGTCTCCCACGTATAGTCTAGGTAGGGCTCATGATAGGGCCAAGGACCAAGGACTTGCTAGAGGGGCAGCTTGCTCAGAAGAAAGACTAGATCGAATTCTCTTAAGTCAGAGTATGTGTCAGAGGGGCCTACAAACAATGTTTCACCATCTCCAGCTCCTATGCCACACCCTTAGTTTAGGAATTACTTTTGCCATTGTTGGCTAGATTGGAAGGAGCTCCTCTGGACAGTTACTGTTGATGTACTTACTTCTATGAACACTTGTTATACCTTTTGTAGCTCCAATTGAGCTAGCCATTGTCTATGTTGGTCCTTCCTAGTCCTAGCAGATCCTCCTATGACTACTATGATTTTGCCTCAGACATCTAGGTAGAGTTCGGGTGCACAGCTTTAGAGTTTGTCTATAGCTCCATCTATTACAACACCCCTATTTATGGTGATATCATCTTCTATAAGCCCATTCATGTCAACTGCTAAGCAGAAGAGTTTTGAGCAGTTTGTGCATTTAACTCCCCCAAGATTTGATGGCAGCCCTAGTGATAAAGCTTATGATTGCTTGTAAGAGTGTAGGACCTACTATGTATTTTGGCTATTATTGAGTCCCATGGAGTTACATATACCTCTTACCAGTTCACCGGTCTTTCTAAGGAGTGGTGGAGGTTAGTTTTGGCTTGTCAACTTGTTGAATCTCTAGTCATGACATGGGAGCAGCTTACAGAGGTATTTTTGGAGAGGTTAGTGCCATATAACCTTTAGGATAGCCGTGGATGAGTTTGATAGACTTCAATAGGGTTCTATGTCAGTTTTGACTACTAGGCCAGATTTTATGCATTGTCTAGATAAGCCCTATCAGGTATTCCTACTGAGTTCGAGAGGATTCGAAGATTTTCCAAGGGATTGGTAGGATATCTTCACGATACTACAACTTCCTAGGTTCTGGCAAGAGGTTTTTTTCAGAGCATAGTGGATCATACTCGCTTGATAAAGTGCATCAGGCATGATAGACAGGATGGCGGGAAGAGGTTCCATCAGCATGACCAATTTAGTGGACACCTACCATGGTACCGAGAGTTTCAGAGGTAGGCCCATCATTGTCCTTACCATACACCTCTCCCTAGGCTTCTAGTTCTCATCCAACTCTTTCAGCTCTAGCACCATCACCCAAGAACACCTCTCAGGGCATGAGGGGAGGTACTAGAGGACATCGTGGCACAGTGAGAGGTGGAGTTCGTGCTGGCCCATAAGCTAGTGGTGGGCATAGAGTCTATTATGTTGTTCCAGATAGAGCCGAGGCAGAGTCCTCTGATGTAGTTATTACAGGTATGGTTCTAATGTGGTATTGCTCGACTTCAAATTCATTTGATTCAGTCTCTACTTATTCCTATGTCAGCCTATTTTGCTTCTGATATTGTTATTATGTGTGAGCTGCTTGCCGAGCCTATTTGTGTTTCTATCTCGATGGGTGAATGATTAGTGGTGAATCGATTACATCGGGGTTGTGTGGTGACCTTTATGGGGAGATATATCATTGTTGACTTGATATTATTGAATATGGTTGACTTTGATGTGTTATTAGGCATGCATGGTTGTCATCTTATCATGCTATTCTTGACTGTCATGTGAATACCGTGACCTTAGCTTGCCCCAACATGCCTCAATTGGTGTGGACTAAAGTACATAGCTCTTATCCTAAGGGGTCATTTGGTTTGATATAAGTTATGATGAGATAAATATATGGGATAAGTAATGATGATATAAGTTATGTTGAGGTTATATTTTATTGAATGTTTAATTTGTTGGATAAATTTTAAGAATATATTATTTATTTATAAAAATGCCCTTGACTTTATTAGTTTTTTATACATTCTTTTTCTTGCTTTAGTTATTCTATATTTATTTTTAAAATAAATATTTCATCTTATATAACTTAAATATTTTTATGTGTACATGGTATGCATTTAAAATAAAACTTTCTTCTTATTAATTTAAGAATACAACTTCTATTTTTAAATTTGTTATGAAAAATCAAAATATTAAAAAATAAGAATTAGTAAATAAAAATTATATTATATAATGCAAATTTTTAATAGAAAAATATGAAGAAATATCATAAAATAGGGAGGGAAGGTTGTGAATGTTATTATGTATCGTATTAAAAATAATATAAATATACATAAATATTTAAAATGAGATATAAAAAAGAGTTTAAAAGGGTACCCATGTCATTTATTCATTTTACCATGGAAAAAGTTATCCCGGGATTAGTATACCCTCCAAGAAAAGGGATAACTTACCCCGGTAGTATTTATTAGTCCCGGGATAAGTTATCCCAAGTTTGCCAACCAAACATCAAATTAAAGTCCAATTTCTTTTTATCCTAGGATTATATATATTAATCCTTGGATTATATATATTAAAATTTCACACGAAATGAGCCCTAAGGGTATTATTTCTTATATGCATGCCTGTCGGTTGATGGAGAAGGGTTGTTTGTCGTATTTAGCTCATGATCATGTTGTTTCTCAGGAGCCTACATCATTGGGGATCACTAGGGTTTCTAGAGAGTTTATGGATGTATTCCAGAAAGACTTACCTGGTGTCCCTCTAGATCGTGATATTGACTTTGCTATTGATGTCGAGTCGGCTACTATGCCCATATCTATTGCTTCTTATTAGGTGGCTCTGGACGAATTTAAATAGTTGAAGGAACAATCGAAAGATTTGTCGAAGAAAGGATTTATTCATCCGAGTGTATCTCCCTGGGGTACTCTTGTTTTATTTGTGAAGAAGAAGATGACACTATGCGTATTTGTATTGATTGTCGACAGATGGAAAAAGTGACCATCAAGAATAAGTATCCTTTGCCTCGCATTGATGACCTTTTTGACCAGTTGCAGGGTACCTTGATATTCTCCAAGATTGATTTAAGGTACGACTATCATTAGTTGAGAGTTCAAGAGTTCGATACATCAAAGACAACTTTCAAGACCCATTATGGGCATTATGAGTTTGTGGTTGTGTTTTTTAGGTTGATATTCCCAGACTGCTTTTATGGAGTTGATGAATTTAGTGTTCAAGCCCTATCTGGATATCTTTTTGATCGTGGTTATTGATATTGATAATATCTTGGTTTATTCCAAGAGTGAGGAAGATTATGTTCAGCGCTTAAACACTACACTCCAGAGATTGAGAGAAGAGAAGTTATATGCCAAGTTTTCAAAGCGCAAGTTTTGGCTTGAGTCCGTTGCATTTCTGGGGCATTTAGTGACTAAAGATGGTATCATGGTCGATCTGGCCAAGGTAGCAACTATTTGTGAGTGGGCTAGGCCTACTTTCCTGACTGAGATTCGGAGTTTTATTGGTCTAGTGGGGTATTATCGATGTTTTGCTTAGGGTTTTTCATCTATAGCAGCCTCGTTGACTAGATTGACTCACGAGTCGTCTGACAACTCGTAAGTCAATATACTGATAAGTTGATTTTTAAACCAACAAGCTACGAAACCTAATCTACAGGTCGTGGATTAATGTATGGGCCATTTTTTGTCTCGTGCATGGGCCTCAGACTTAGAAAATTTTACCAAGTTAGCTAGATGACCTAAGACACTCATCTACGGGCCGTAGATGGCCTTCGTAGTTTCTCCCAATGACTTTTTCCTAGTTGTTTTCTCCGCTCCTCCTGGTATTTATAGTCAACTAGGCGAAATAACTTAGAAGGTATTGAATTTATATTTTGTATTCCTTTGTCAATGGCTAAGGGACTTTATACATGTTGAGTCTGATATTCCTTTCTCATTGAAAAAAAATCAGATAGCTAGTAATCTTGTGTATTTGTTTGGCTTAAAATAAATTTATGTCCAAACACCTACTTAATTACTTAGCTTTCTTGTAAGGTTGGAAAGGTCAAGTTCGTTCCCTTGGAAATGACTCATCCCTAAAAAGTTCTTAGAGTAATTGACAAAGTCACCAATGTAATATCTTGTAGTTGAAATTAGTGATTGTTGAACATGAAACTTATAGCGATCATCCTTATACTTGAAATTAGTGATTATTAAATTAATGTTTGACAAAGTTTCCCACACGTGCTACAATTTCCTATAGTTGTGCTGAGAGAGGGAAGAAACTTATAGTGATCATCCTTCTGGTTCTTAAAAGTATTAAGTCTGATTGCCTGCAGATATGTTATCGTTCAAAATGTTAATAGAACTTTCTTGATGTATGTAATCCAGATGGAGTCTAGTTGTAGCGTTAGGAATTTCCTACAACAACTAGACTCAGTATAGATTAGAGATATCAAGAAAATTGTATTAACTTTTGAAAGATAACATAACTGTAGGCAATCATACTATTAAGAACTATAAGGATGATTGTTATAATTTTCTCCCCTTCTCTCAGCATAGCTGTAAGAAATCGTGAGTTTGTGCGGGAAAGCTGGATGAAACTTTTGAAAAGTGATGAGTGTATTAAGAAGTCAGAATAAGTGCAACAAATCATCATAACGACCATGAATTTGCTGTCGGGACACAAACAGGTGGCTTTTTCTCAATAGGAGAATATTGCTAGAGACTTGTAAGTATATATTTCACAAACATATAAGTAACTTCTTTATGTTATGTTGTTGGATATATATGCTTGTATATAACACATCTTATACAACAAACACAATTGTATCTAAAAATTAATTTTCTCTTGTCTAGGCTGTTCAAAAGAGTAGAGATCCAACACCAAGTGAGTTACATTTGCACATCCATACACATGATCATGATGAAAAATCTTTTGTTGATAAGCATTCTCCAATTATCCAAGTCCGTCCAAAACTTTGAAACCTATTTAAAAATGTACATGTTATTTTTCATTAGAAGAGGAAACTTGGCTGAAATGCAAGGACACAGTTAGATGTTATTTTGTCCATAATTAGAAAATCTTTTGTAAGACACTAAAAAAGCAAGGACTTAGTCAGATGATGTTTCGAGGAACACTCCCCTAAACAGTCTGACCGTAACTTGTCATTTGCATAGCTATTTGCATTTCCAGAAACTAATTTATATATTGTATTCCTTTGTCAATGGAAAAATCAGATGGATAGCATTCTTGCGTATTTTGTTTGGGTTAAAATAAATATATGTCCAAACACCTACTTAATTACTTAGCTTTCTTATAACGTTGGAAAGTTCAAGTTTGTTCCTTTAGAAATGGCTAATCACTAAAAACTTCTTAGAGTAACTGATAAAGGCATTAATGTAATATTTTGTACTTGAAACTAATGATTGTTGAACAAGAGATCATTTTAGTTTGTAACAAGTGATTAGACATTGTACTTTGCAGTGGTCTTTTCAACAAGTCATATGGCAAGTTGTCCATAGTAAATTAGTTGTATGAAAATATAGCTATAAAAGTTTTGGTGCTTGTTGTCTGTCAATTAAAAGCACTTCCTGCATTTGAGCTTTTCATGAATAGTTTATACCACATTATGTCGAAACGCCTACTAAACGCCAAAATTTTGATTCAAGAATTGAGGTGGTTTAACAATTTATTTGATTCGCTTGGTATGCCAAAAGTTGCCAGGAGGACAAGTGTCTGTTTGGATTGTTGTTTGAAATTGCCATTTGAGGCTGAATTTGCATTTAATTTGACATAAAACCTTTTGAGTTATCCATATAGAGAATTTGACTTAAATTCTATGTATATGACACTTTGTATTATGATGAAATATAATTAAGAGAACCAGTGATTCTCACTTACTAATCTAAAATAAAAGTTGGGTGGTCTGATGAATGCAAGTAGGGATGGAAAAGTTATAACCCAACCCATTATGATGGTGGGTTCTCCAACTCTAAGGGTAATGATGGTTATGGTCATTTTCAACAGGGCCAAGGTTCTAATGTAAGGTTTGTTAATGCTAGGATGCCTCCTCCCAAGGCACAGGAGGGAGGTTGGCCAATGCCTCCTCAATGTATTTCATTTGAGTTTGGCAGATTAATTATCTGCTTATTTATTAACACAATCCATCTCAACCCAATCATTTTGAAATTGGATTGATATGCGATCGAATTGACTCGAGAGAGATTTTGTCAAAATATTTTTTAAAGAGTTTTTATCTTTACTTAATATGTCTTATATAGTCATAATAAAAAAAATATAGTTTTATTAAGTACTAAAATATTATAAAAGAACAAATAAAATAAATAAAAATTAATAAAACTTGGGTCAGATGGATCTTGACACGCTCTATAACCTATTACTCAACTCCATTTTGATCCAATCCATTTTGATCCAGGAAAATTCTAGTTGGGTTGGGTCTTCACCGGTCAAATATTGTAACACTCCAATTTTCTAAGCTAAGATCGAGTCATACTTCATATGATATAGGATTTTAATTGAGTATTCTTAATTGAGCATAGATGTTAAAATCAATTTCTTAATATGAAAATAGAATTGGAGCCGATATGAGGTCGTAGTTCAAACATATGATTTTATGAAAGTTAGGTGAACCAATGACTTGCAAGTTGTATCTACATGTTAGGATAAATTTCTAAGTATTTAAAGTATATCAGGTGTGATTTAGAGTTATAAGGGATCTTTTACATCAAGCCGAGTTCAAAGAATTTCTAGCAACTAAATTTTCATATGAGTCGATAGAAGGGTCAATTTCAAATGATCATATCCCCTAAGGTATAATGATTTAGATGACTCATAATATATTAAATCAAACATATTCGAATTAGCTTTCCAACGCATCTGATTTTGCGTTAATCGGAGTATAGAGTAGAAAGTTATGACCATTTTAGTAAAGGGGTGCAGAGTTGTCCGAAGGTCCACGCCCGGAGCGCATCGCAAACCCTGATTGGAGGATTTAATAAAGTTTTTTCTTTATAATTTGAGGCTATTTATATCCTAATACCTTTGAGATTCTAATTATGGTCCCAAAACCTATACAAAGTCAGTTTTCATGATCAAAACCCTCTCTCTTTTCTCCCAAACATAAAAGCTCAAGAATGATCAAGAAAGTCATGAAGTTAGAATTATCTTTCAAGATTTCTCCTCAAGGTAAGTTATTCTTCATGAATTTCAATCTACCCAATCTGAATTTCTTCATTTATTCATAAAACTCTAATAGGATTTTAAATCATAACCTAGGGTTTCAAGAAAACAAATTTAAGAATCCTAAGAAAGGATTTCTTAACTCTTCTTCTTCAAGAATTATGGTTCTTAATCAAGAACTCTAAAGAGTCTAAGTCAAGATTTCAAGAATCAAGGATAATTCTTTCAATCAATGTCATTCTCAGTTCTTTCACTTTAAAATAACTGCAAAGATTAAGAATTTTCTCCAAGAAAGAGAAGAGAAGATCACAAACTTTTTCCAAACTTCAGACAATGATTTCTCTCTCAATTTTGATCGAATTTGAGTGATGCAAAAGGCTAAATTATATATTTTTCCGAGGAGAACATATTGAGAACTTCAGAAATTGACTTTGTATCTTCTTTCGAGGTAAAATCAGCAGATCTCTTGCTGCATTTTTTTATGTAATTCAAAAACTTTAACATGCGATTTCTTCCTCATACTAGGTCCATTTTTGAATTGGTTTTAGCCGTTGAATTCCTTATCACTTGGAAAATATTTTCATATAAAAGTTTTAAATTCCAATGATATTTATTGGGTGATAAAATTTTTGGACCATTTTATCTTTTTTATCCGAATTAATTGATTTTAGTGTCGTTAGATTTATTATATAATTATGATGCTATATTTGAATAAATTTTGGTGAATTGGAGTGTCATAGAAAGGAAAAAGCTTTGAAATTGACGTGATTCTAGACTTAATATTACGCAAGTGAATTTCTTAACCTTTGTTAAGTATATATAGAATCTTGTGTTCTTGTGTGATGATATTGAGATTAAGGATATAACAACATTTATGGTATTGAGCTACCCATTCTTGGTTTTGAGTTATATGAATTTGTATGGGCATCCTGCATATTTTACTTTCATGAACAAGATTATTGTGCATTTACTATATGTTTGCTGAATGATCCAAGAAAAATGCAAAGCCAAAGGAAAATGGTTCCGGCTAGTAAAAAAATAAGAATGAGAATTAAAGAGGATACTATGATTCGAGGGTCGGTCGTGTCGCACGTCACGATGGATACTATGATTCGAGGGTCATGTCACACGCCGCGATGGATACTATGATTCGGGAGTTGTGTCGCACGTTGCGACGGATACTATGATTCAAGGGTAGTGTTGCACACCGTGACGTATACATGGTCCATGTGTGTCCCCTATAGGTTCTGACTGAGGCATGTTTGTGATCAGCAGATATGTATCACTAGGACAGACATGCATCATTCTATGTGAAATTTCATTGCATTGTATCACATTCCATTATCATTTATAAATGTGTAAGTGCCTTGTGAAACTTGTGATGGATGCACTTGATCCCTGGTGTTGTGATACATAATAGATGTTGTAGTTATGGAACTATATGTTGTGTGAACTGTTATGATTTTATGCAGGTTATAGTTGTCAGGGTTTGGTTGAAGTGCTGGGGGTACATGTATTCTATATTACTTAATTTTGTGTTTAGTAGTTCACTTGCTGAGTA
>JAOTQJ010054772.1:0-14199 GCA_025642045.1 Solanum sejunctum
TATCCTTAAGGACCAAACTTAGAAGAAATATTGCATTCGGTCCCAAACTTTATTAAATCTAACCAATTAAGGACTTTCGGGGTTTAAGTTAAGTTACGGATCCTAACATAATCGATAGACATGAGCTCAATATGACATGTACAATCAATGCTTAGGTATAAACATGCTTGAAAATAATCATACTTGCATAACTTGTTCCACACAATAATGTGACATGAATAGCTTATCGAAATATCTTATACTAGAGGGTAGGGAGTATAGCATGAGTTATGACCTCTTCTAGTAAGTAACGGATAGTACATGTTATTAAGTCGTATATGAAGGTAAGACTTACAATATGGTTCATGACCCCTTCATGTAGATATTAGGTAATGTATCATAGTAAGTCGTACATGAGGGTGAAACATACAACATGGTTCATGACTCCTTCATGTAAATATATAAGATAGTAAGTAGTATTGATTCGTACATGAGCGTGAGACTTACAACATGGTTCATGCCCCCTTCATGTAGATATAAGATAGTAAATAGTATTGATTCATGCATGAGGTTGGGACTTATAACATGGTTCATGACCCCTTCATGTAGGCTTCACAATTCATATGAGAAACTGTTGAATACGCTGTGAAGAATAATTGAAGAGAGATTAAGAATTGAAGTCTCTGTATGCCTCTCAGAAGAGGGAAAATTGAAAAAGCTATTTACAGTTATCAGATAGGAGTGTATATATAGTACACTTTATCCCCATGCTATTACCATATACCTACATATATGTAATTGCGGCCTAATCAACTAATTAACTGAAATATTATTAATTATCTAACCAACTAACCTTCATCTCAACTAACTAACTCACACATTATCAACTAAGTAACATTTCCAATACTCTCCCTCGAGCTAGATGTATTGAAGAGGTTCAATAATCTAAACTTGCTTAGTAGAAAATCATGTTGTGTTCTTCCCAAGGCTTTGGTCAGCAAATCAGCTAGCTGATCTTTAGTACTAATGTATGTGATCTTGATCAGTCCTTTTTTAATCTTTTCTCTAATAAAATGACAATCAATCTCTATGTGCTTCATGCGTTTATAGAACACCAGATTGGCAACAATCTGTAAAGTAGATTTGTTGTCGCAATAGATGAGTGAAGGTTCTATCAACTTGATACCCAACTCCTTGAATAGCCCTGTGATCCATACAACCTCAGTCGTTAGTGCAACCAAGCTTCTATACTCTGCCTTTGTGGAACTCCGTGAAACTGTGTGTTGCTTCTTTGATTTCCAGGAAATCACAGAATTCCCAAGCTTCAAAATAACACCAGTAACTGACCTTTTTGTACTTGGGTATGTAGTCCAATCTGCACCATAATACCCATTCAATTGCAGTTTCTGATTAGTCCCCATGAACATGCCCGTTCCAGGCTCTACTTTGACATATTTGATCACTCTTAGAGCAATCTTCCAATGTAACATCTTGGGCCTTTGCATGAACTGGCTCAGTGTTTGAACAACATATGCTATATCTGACCTTGTGATGGTAAGGTAGAGTAGCTTGCCAACCAACCTTTGATACCTTGGAATGTCTTCATACATAGTGTCTTGTTCAAACTCGCACTAGTTAGTTTTTTATTACACTCCAATGGTGTCATGTTGGGCTTGGTATCCCCCAGCCCTGCTTCAGCTATCAATTTAAGAGCATACTTCCTTTGATTCATCACAATGCCCTCATTGGAACTCATGAATTCAATGCCCAGAAAGTACTTGAGCTCACCCAAGTCCTTGATCTTAAAATAACTGTGTAGTACATGCTTTGTCTCTTCTATAAGCCTCATGTCATTTCCTGTAATTAGTAGATCATCAACATATACCAATATTATCACCAGTTTGTCATCCCTTCTCTTTGTGAATAAGGAATAATCAAAATGACTTTGTGAATACCTTGAGGAATGCATTAAAAACATCCATCTGAAATATGTTCCAGTTGTGAGTGGCTGCCAATGCTATAATAGATCTGATTGTTACTATCTTCACACTGGAGAAAATATTTCTTGGTAATCAATTCCTTCAGTTTGACTATATCCCTTGGCCACCAACCTAGCCTTGAATCTATCAATCTGACCATCAAACTTGTACTTGATCTTGAAAACCCATTTACAGCCAACTATGTTCTTTCCTTCAGGCAATTCAACTATTTTCCAAGTTCCATTGTCCTCCAGCGCCTGCACTTCCTGCTACATTGTATGTAGCCATCTGTTGTCTTTAGCTGCCTCTTCAAATGTTCTTGGCTCTACTTCTGTGGAGAAAATAGATAGGTAAGATTATACTTGGATGATATGTGGCCATAAGATACATAGTTGCTTTGGGAATGAGGCTGAGATTTGGTTGTCTGAGTCACATAGTCCTGCATCCAAATAGGAGGATGAGAAGTTCCGGTAGATCTTATGGCTGTAACTGCTTGAGCTCTTTTAGATGTTAAATAAGTCTCATCATTCTGAGTAACAGGTTCTTTATCAGAAGTGACATTTGTCTCTGTCAAAGCATCATCCACAACCCTAGAATCATTCTCCAAAGTTGTAGTATCTGCAGGAATGGGCACAGGTAATTCTCTATCTTCATCACATATGGAAAGTCATCTGATATCAAACCTGTTTCATTAGGGAATAATGGCTTTTGGCTGTTGATCATCTGTGTGAAAGGAAATATATTCTCCTTGAACACAACATCTCTACTAACAGCAAGTTTCCTTCGAGACAAATTATACAGCAAGTACCCTTTCTAAGTTGGTGAATATTCCATCAGTGCACAAGCTTCAGCTCTAGGGGAAAATTTATCATGTTTGATCACCTTGTTGCATAGCATAAGCAGACTATGATTCTCAGATGGTCAATATTTGGTCTGTGTCCATGAAACTGCTCATAAAGAGATCTCCCCCTTAACACTGGAGTAGGGAATCTATTTATCAGATAGATAGCAGATAACACACATTCTCCCCAAAATCTGATGGGGATGTTTCCCTGAAACCTTATTGCTCTAGATACCTCAAGTATATGCCTATGTTTCCTCTCAACCACTTGATTTTGCTGTGGAGTATAAGGACAACTGCTCTCATGAACAACATTAAGAGAATCAAGCAAATCATAATATTCGTTATTGAAAAACTCAGTCCCATTATCAATCCTTATTTTCTTAATATTCCTATCAAATTGAGTCTTAACTAATGTCAAAAAAGATCTCAAGATAGAACAAATATCACTCTTGAATTTCAGCAAATACAATCAACATATCCTTGAATGATCATCAACTATTATTCGAAAGAATCTAAAATCATTATGAGTAATAACTTTGTAAGGTCCCCAAACATCCAAATGAAGCAAGTCAAAAATAGTTGATGCTCTAGACATGCTCAACTGAAAAGGCAACCTGGTCTGTTTGGCAAGAGGGCAAACAGAGCACTTATTACATTCATTACTATCACTGAAGTCCTTATTAATGAATATATACTGTAGTACTTTTGTAGAAGTATGGCTAAGTCTACTGTACCACAACAGCAGTCTGTACTAGAACCTTGTGCCATCAACACTACTTGATCTTCTCTATTCTTCTCATTTTGTAATGCTACAGGAAGGTAGTACAGTCCCTCAATTTTCTTACCAATCCCCTTCACCTTTCTAGTGGAAAGGTCCTGAAGCATAAAAAACTCAGGAAAACAATTAACTGAGCAATGCAACTGCCTTATTAATTTTGACACTGAAAGTAAGTTATGCTGAAATGCAAGAACCACCAGTACATTATCTAGCACCCTTCCATCAACAGTTCTACAACAATCAGTGTGTGACACTTGTGCAACCTGCCCATTTGGCAAGTGTACTATCTTATTAATACAGCTAAATGCATGACAGAGTTTATCCAATATGTATGTCATATGACAAGTAGCACCTAAATCAACTATCCAGTTTCCCTTTCCTTCCTCAGTTTTGACTTGTGTTTTACCATTACTCACAGATAAGGATGTGATCATACCTTCCATGTTTTTCATGTTGTCTAATCCTTTGCTTGAGCCAGAGTCTGCTGCTTCTTTTCTAAGATACTAAGGATCCTTGTTTTGCAGTGAATATGGGTTGTGTGCATATGTTGAAACCAGATTCAGTGTTCTTCCCTTTCACCACAGGAACAATAAGGTCAAAGGCATCTCCTAATTCCACTTTATCCTTTGTGGTAGTTACATGATTCACTGCATCTTGATGTCTGTTGTTTGTTGGTCCTGATCCTGACTTCTTCTTGAATTTCCAATCAGAAGGATATCCATTTAACTTATATCACTCCTCTCTTACATGGCCCTGGATCTTACAGTAATCACAAGTTTAGTCCCAATTTTTCCTCCTGGACTGAAACTTCTTGCGAAAATTCCCTTTCCCTGCATACAAAGCAATCGGTTCCCGCATATTACTCCTCGAGTGAGAGCTAGCAGTCATCCTTTGGCCTTCATCAGCCATAATCATGGCATACGCCTTTCCAATACAAGGTAAAGGACTCATCACCAAAATCTAACTACGAGCATGTGCATAAACTTCATTCAATCCCATTAGGAATGCAAATAACCTCAGGCATGCCAAATGATCGACATAGATCCTAGATTTGTCACAACTACACGAAGGCAGTGGGACGAGTGCATCAAACTCATCCTAGAGCAATCTCAGTTTTGAGAAATAAGAGACTGACATATTGCCTTGACTAATTGTGCAAATCTCCTATGCAGCTGATAACCTCTAGATCCATCCACTTTGTCAAATCTCTCCTTCAAATCAACTCACACCACCACGACATCTGTTGCATAGATGATGCTGAGGAGTTCCTTTGACACAGTGTGCATTATTCATGCAAGCACAAAAGTATTGCATTTTTTCCACTGTTCCTCCTTATCTCTTCTGTAATCACTCCTTTTACAGGTCCCAAGCACAAACCCTAGCTTGCTCTTAGCTCGGAGGTTTATCAGCATAGACCTGCTCCATAACGAGTAGTTCTCTGTCCCTATGAGCTGCACCGTAGTGAGGACAAACCCCAAAGTATTGGAGTTACGAAGGTAAAGTGGATGATTTCGTCTCCTCTTGATCTGGTCAAGAGTTTTCGTTTGCGCTACACCTTGCACGACACCTTGTATGACTCTGTCAGTGGTAACATTGGCTGTGGAATCCGCCATCACTACACCTCAATCAACTGAATCAATCTGTGATTCACTGCTCTGATACCATGTTGAACACACTGTGAGGAATAATTGAAGAACAATTGAAGAGGGATTGAGAATTGAAGTCTCTATATGCCTCTCAGAAGAGGGAAAAATGAAAAAACCTATTTACAGTTATGAGATAGGAATGTATACATACTACACTTCATCCTCATGCTATTACCATATACCTACATATATGTAATTACAGCCTAATCAACTAATTAACTGAAATATTAATTAATTATCTAACCAACTAACCTTCATCTCAACTAACTAACTTGCACATTATCAACTAAGTAACATTTCCAATAGAAACAAACATAGAACAAGAGCTCAACAATTCACTTATAGATCATAGAATCTTTTCATGAGTTTTAATACATGCTTAGGAATCCATAAATCATCATAACATGCTTTTCGTGTAAATTCATATAGTAATCTCTCTTCAACATCAAGAATTCTTGTCAAGTAATTTTGTCAAACACATGGTGGGCATATGCCCATGTACTTAAAATCATGTATTTCAAGAATAGTAGGATCAACCCATTTCAAAATCATTCAACTCAACCCACTAATATTGTAGTAAAACTCTCATATTTTAAGAAAGTATTATATTTCAAGATATATAGTGAAAATAATTATTTTAAATCATTCTTAATCAACCCATCATAATAATATACATCATCTTTCAAAATATGGACATGGGAGCATGAAATCCATCTTATCAAGTAAAAAATATATTTATTTTGAATATCATGAAAATCAATTAAACACATAAGTTCCTTCATAGTGTTTCATAGCATCATAGAGAACATAACTCAAATATCATAAAGTCTATGATAATGTCAAACCCCAACAACATTTTGGCATAAAATATCATTTCTTGTGAAACTCATACAGAGAGCATGTGTACAATGCATAATAATATTACCATAAACATGAGATCATAAATACCCCTAACTAATCCATAAATCCATACATACCACAATATCTTGTTTCATGGTAATGCACAAATATAAACCATGATAGGATGCATAGGAGTAATACCACATTCAAGAGTTCATAGAATAACCATAAAGATTCATAAACTTCATATAATGAGAGGAGAGGAATGGTTAGACTTGTGGGAAGAAAGGTTCCCTCAATCAAACCCACATACCTAAACTTTAAGGTTTTTTAAAGAAAACTAGAGGACGACTTGGGGCTTGAGTTGGGTTCTTGGATTCCAAAGTTGATCCTTGAGATTTCTTGAGATTGAATGGAATATTGGGTGATGTTTTGGAGAGAATCTTAAGAGGTTTTTGAGGTTCATAGGGTTGAAAAAACTGCTAAGGAAAAGGGGTCCTTCACATTTAAATGGGCATGGAGTTATTACCCAAATGCCCTTGGACAAAACAAGAAAATTGGAGAGGAAAATTGCACTGGTCCATGTCCAGTTCGCGACGTGGACAAAATGAGAAGCATAATCCAAAACTAGTCTGCGTCCAGGCTGCATCACACTTGGGGTGCCGATACTCAATGAAAATAAAAAATTAGTGAAAATTATTTTTCGCTACGGGTCTTCTAAAATCTGGGTTATACCCATTTTCCTTTGCCCCCTGATCAAGAATATAATGTCAAATTTCTGAAATAACATGCGAATTTTGAAATATATGAATATTATGATTATGGAACATTTCAAAGCACATGAGGGGTATTTCAACATAAAAAAAAGAATAAATAAATATTATATATGCAAATAATTATTTGTTATCAATTAAGATATATTATATTTCAAACTTTATGTTTGCGTTTCTTGGTTCTAATTTCTACTTGAACGATAAATTTAAAATATTGATATATGAAATAGTAACTCACAATGAATTATTGTTATTATATAATTCAATTCAATTCAATTTAATAAATAAATTAACTCTAATAAATTAATGTCATGATGTAGTGGTAAAAAATGAATTAAATGATACATCACAAAAGTTTCACACTATAAAAGTAATTGTTGCAATAATTAATGTCAACAAAATATAGGTTAAATTACTATATAACATATTTTATAAATATTTTATTAAGTAAAAATTATACAAATCCTATACTATAAACTGTTAATCACCTTCTATACCAACTATTTCTAAAATTACATAAAATTCACTAATTTAAAGCCTCGCGTGATACTTTGGTATATGTTTGATACTTAACGAAGTAATAGAAAATATTCTAGTCAGTTACGTAAAAAATGGATTTAAATGAAAAAATTTAATTATTTCGGCCATTAATTATGCTAAGCCATTGTGTACATAAGATTTAGTGGATATCTATCCATAATAGATTCATGTTTTAAAATTTTTACCGCAAATTTGTGTTAATAATTCAAAAAGGTGATATTAGTTTCGATTGTTAAAGAAGATCGAGGTGGAGAAGCAATGAACATATCTGAAACACCCCTTAACGTAGCTTGAAAAGATCCTATGATGCAGTTTTTTGAATATCTCAAAATTTGTGTAGAATTTTGCAAATCTGACTTCATATTCTTGTTCAGAAGGCAAAATTGTGTGGGAGAATGGGTACCTATAATGTATACATTATCTGTGCGAAAAGATTAATTTTTTTGGTGAAATTTTGCAACCAGTAGTTGTGTGCAACCAGGCCGCGATATGGACCTTCGCGACCTAGTTCAAAATTTTCCTTCTCACTTGGGAAAATTGGGTAATAACCCAATACCTATATATACGACAATTTCTCATTCTTCAACCATTTTTTAGTCAAAAACTCACTAAAAACCTCTCATATTCCTCTCTAATCTTCACCAAATCTTCCATCCATTCTCAAGATTTTCAAGAAGTTTTGTTGGAATTCAAGAAACCAATCAAGCCCCAAGTCCTTCTCAAGTTTTTCTTGAAGAAACTCCAAGTCTAAGGTATGTGGGTCTTCCATAGTTTTTTTCACCCATAGAGCCCCAAAATTATTTTTATCAAATTTTTTAATTTTAATGACTAATTCTTTATGAGTATTTTCTATTATCATTCCATTGCATGAAATATGTTGGAAATTATTGGTTATTGATTTATTAATGCATGGGCTCCTAGTAATGATTGAGTATGATATGCTCATTACATTAAGGCCTTGTAAGCTATGGCGTCTTGAAGGATTTGAAAATATTATGAATTTTTGAATGATTTTCATGACACCCAAATTGGGATTTTACATGTATGTTGGTGGGTTATTTTGAATGATTCTTAAATGACTTTATTTTTACTCCTCTCATATTTTATACTTGAAATTGCATGATTTAAAGCTTAAATATATATACCCATCATGTTTTGACTAAGTTATGTGACAAACCTCTTATGTGATGAAGGTTTTATGGTAGGACATGTGATTCATGAATGTTGTTATTGTTGAAGGGAAATTAAGCATGTTATGAGTTCATGAGAATGTTATAAATGATATGAAACCCTTTATTTGATATTATGATGTGATGGTTTGATGAGCTAGTTTATGATATTCAAAGCCATAAATGTTGTGATACCATGTGATACTATGAAGTTAAGGATTGTATGAGATGAATATCATGTTTCTATGTCCATGTTTTGAAAGATGATATGTACGATTGTGATGGATTGTTTAAGAATTATTTAAATTGATGATATTCACTGTATGTCTTGAGGTATGATATCTAAATAATGAGAAATGAAGGCTTATGAGACATTCTATGTTTATTATTGACTTGTAAAATGACGACCCGTTAGTAGAGGGATATGAAATGATGACCTATTAGTAGAGAGAAATGAAATGATGATCCGTTAGAAGAGGGATATGATGATGATATTAGCCGATAGTAGAGTCTTAGACAATACTATGATGCTAGCCGATTGTAGAGGCTTAGCCAAAATGTAGGAGCTATCCGTATGATGATGATTAATGTTCTAATTATTTATGAAAAGGGTTAGTAGAATACCTCTCCACAAATAAATTTCATGATTCATGTCTATGATTATTCCATGAGAGTTTACTTAGCGCTTAGTGGACCTTGGGAAGGATGCGAAAGATCCCCGTTAGAAGAGGCGTGAGACCTTTAGTAGA
This sequence comes from Solanum sejunctum, assembly GCA_025642045.1. Taxonomy (NCBI): domain Eukaryota; kingdom Viridiplantae; phylum Streptophyta; class Magnoliopsida; order Solanales; family Solanaceae; genus Solanum; species Solanum sejunctum. Next base: position 9,298 of record JAOTQJ010054772.1, read on the forward strand.
ATCTCATTGTCCCATAACTACGTGTCACCGTAGAAAATTGAAATCACCCACTAGTAGAGGTTAATTTCTAGACCAACTAATTGTAGAGGTTGCTCAATACCAAGGCTTTAGTGGATAAACTATGGCATCTTAGGAGGTGGCCTTGGCAAGTGACTTCCCCCTTTCTTCCGATGTAGGGGAAACATCGGGACTCCATAGCTTAACTCACATGATTTATGTTGGTTAAAGATTGTTCTCACATATGTTCAAGTCTCCTTATGTTTCCAAAAGGTCCCCTTATGATACATTAAAATGATTCTTTTATGTTATGTCAAAGGTGATTTAAAGTTTCTACGATTCATTGTTTCACAAATTCAAATGGTATTTCTTCTAAAGGTACATATGATGTCTACAAGTGTGTAAAGTGGTTTCCATTATGATTACCAATGTTTCTTGCATAATAAAATAGTCTTTTATGTAAAGTGATGTTGTGTTCACCCAAGAATGTATTAATATTTCAATTATGTATTGACATCGTGTATTTCTCACTAATTTAAGTTTATGTGACCTATCATGCATTCAAGTAAGGGTAAGTTCTTTATTTCTCATGTGCATTATTCCATGTTCTATGGTGAGAGTAAAATGTCTAAATGATCACTCGTATGTATATTTCAAGTTTATATAATTTGCTTATCCTCGATTATGTTCATCTATGCATCCTACTATGTTCTTTCTAAGGTTGTCTTTTACGTTAGCTTGATTAGGGCTTACTAATACCTTTATAAACATATCATTTTTATCATAAGACTTAATATGGATCATTTCATTATTTATTTTCATGTCATGCATTGCATACCTGCATACCAGTACTTTCAAGTACTAACACATACTTCTATGCTTACATGATTTCACCATGTAGGAATCGGTGCTCCTCGATATCCTCTATATGGCTAGCTTGGATTTATGAAGATTGTGCTTGTGGCAAATCCTCTAGTTTGGGGACAATCTCTGGTTCTATCTTACTTATGTTGAGGCTTTATTCCAATTTACTTTCTAGTTTGAGGGTGAGCCTTGAACATGTATTGGCCCCCATCCTATTTATGCTTAGAGGTGTTATTGGATACTACGCTATGTACCTATAATTTGATATTGAGATTTTATGGAGACTTATCCCTTATGTGATACTATTTGGCTCTATTGATGGTGATGGAAAGTGATGAAAGTCTCAAGTCCCTAAATGCCTCCATAGTGTGAGTCATACTTATCCGTCCTTTAGACTTATTTGCTATGTGATTCATATTTATCCTCTTTCCTATAACATCCCCATAGCGTGATTCCAAAGCCCTGCTTTCTTTAGAAATTATTTGCTATGTGCTTATTTATCTTTTATTATTTTTCAAAATCAAGGATGTGCAAACGATATACTAAGAGGCTTTTTTGGATTGCCTTCGGGCTTCCCATTTGTCATGTCATGTCTTGGCCCTAGGCTTAGGTCATGACACGCCATATCCAGCTGCTCAGTGATCTTTGAGAAATATTAATATAAGAACATACCCCTAATAATGGTATCGGCAATGCTTGGCTATTTGCATCCAGGGCATGGTCGAAGATCTCCACCAAGGCATCATCAACAATTTTGTTGTCTGGGACACTCCTCAGTACTTTGTGAATCGTTCTCATGTAGTACTAATCGAGTCACCACGAAGTTGCTCAAATATGTTGATTTGATCTTTCAACTTGAGCTTCTTCTATCTTTAGAACTACCTCTCGAAAAGGGTCTTCTGCAACTCAGCCCAATTGGTGATCAAACTCTACGGGAGCTTGGATAGCCATAGTGTTGCATTGCTTGTCAAAGATAATGGGAAAACACAAAGTCCTACAGCATCTATAGATAGATTCTTGTTTCCATCACACTCTTGTAGACAAACACAATATTGTGTAGATAACTATGCGAATCCTCTGATGGCAGGCCCACGAACAACCCATGGTTCTGTAGCATCTGAAGCAATCCACTCAAAATCAAAAATTTTGTGTCAGCCGATAGTGGCAATAACACAATAGCTCCAGTAACTTCTGCTACCTTGAAGGTACCTAACCATCTTGATCTGAGTTTTCAAAGAAACAAATGTATCCTAGAATTGTATAACATTACGTGATCCCCTTCAACAAATTCTCTCTTCAAGATTTTCTGATCATACCATTTTTTCATTCTCTCCTTTTAGAGGGTGGAACTTTCATAGTCCCTCAACCTAAACTCATCTAGAAAATGGAGTTAGGTTAATCTAGCTTCTAGAGCTTCATTAGCTTTAAAATTCAGTTTCTTGAGATCTCATAAAGCTTGATGCTCCAACTCAATAGGCAAGTGGCATGCTTTTGCAAACACAAGTTGATAAGGAGACATTCTAGTAGGAGAGATTTATAGGCCGTACGATATGCCCATAAGGTGTCATCAAGCTTGATTTCCCAATCACTCCTACTCCCATTCATTATTTTTGCAAGAATTATCTTAATCTCTCTATTTGACACCTCCACCTGTCCATTTGCCTGAGGATGATATGAAGTTGTTATCCTGTGCTTCACTTCATACTTACTCAATAATGCTCCGAACATTGTGTTACAGAAGTGAGATCCACCGTCTGTTATAATAGCTCTCGGAGTACCAAAATGGGTGAGAATATTTTTTTTAAGAATTGCATTATTCCCTTGCCATCACTCATTGGTAATGTCACTGCTTTAACCTACTTGGATACATAATCAACAGTTAGGAGGATGTATTTGTTACCAAAAGAGCTAGTGAATGGCCCCATAAAATTCATCCCCCCACACATCGAATATTTTCAGCTCTAAAATTGGGGTCAATGGGACATGATTGTAATAAAATAATTTTAAAATCCTTTAACTTAGCTACTCATAATTGAATTTCTGTAAAAAAATATTTTTAGAGAAAATGTAGCTAGTTATTTTATTTTTGTAATATCCTAAGACATATTTTCGAAAGTCCTCCTTGGATTAAGAATTGTAGATTGTAGTCCTATCTGAAATTAACCTCATGAATAAATCTGTCAATTCATCTTTTGTCTTGCAAGGCTTATGCACATCTTCTGTTGGATAAACTGAAAAATGTTTACTTCTCATTTCAACTTGTAAAATTTTTTGCTTATTGTAGGGGTGGACAAAAAAATCGAAAAATCGAATCAAACCAAATTAATTTGATTTTTTCAATATCGATTTTTTGGTTCTTCGGTTCTATTTCGATTGTTTTTTCAGAAACTTCGGTTCTACAATTTGGTTTCACGGTGTAAGGGTCGAAACCATGGTGCACCAAAAAATCAAAGTTTTATTATATTAATAATGTAATACTTCTAAATTTTTATATCTAAATGTTAATTCAAGCCCAACCCAGTTTTAACCATTGGAAAGAGCTTTAGTCATTTTGAAAGAAAATCATTTGGATGGTGTGCTTTTGTCATATTATTGATTGTTGTGTTTAGCAGTTGCATGATTTTAAAGAATCATTTGTAGCTCCCATCAGTTAGTAAGTCCTCTGCACTTAATAATATTCTAATTTAATCTCTGTTTTAAGTAAGTTGATTTTTTTAATTTTGTTTGTAGATGATGATGCTATGAATTTACAATTATATATAAAATATATAATATTAAAATATTAGAGTAACTTATTATATACTTTTAATACAGGTTAAATCATTTTTATTTTATTTTTACTTAGCACCAAAAAAATATTTTAGAAAGACCAAAATAAACCGAACTAAAGTTGAAAAAACTGAACCGAACCGATCTAGTTTGGTGCAGAGTATGGTGCTCATTTTTAAAAAATCAAACACCAAAAAAACAAATCGAACTTTAACAACACCTAACCGAACACGCACACCTACTTACTGAAATCAAAGATTCGACAATGTCTATCTCCAAATAATAATATAGATTCTTTCTTCATTAGCTAGCCAATACTCAATAAAATTTTCATCAATATCAGGCACGTAAAGGGTAATTGGTATTTTTTTTGTACCTGAACTTGAATTAATTGTAACAGACCTTTTAGCTTTTGCAGGAATATAGTCACCATTTTTAATTCTGACTTTCTTATTTTTCATAGATATAAACTCTTCAAAAAGATTATTGTCATATATCATGTGGTTTGTACAATCACTAATCATCTAAAAATAAGATTTTTTTTTGGTTGCATAGTAAGTTGTCATAAGTGGGCTTCTTCTTTGGTGTTGACTTGGGCAACTGCTTCATCCTTCTGAAATTTACTTTTGTAAATCATAGCTTCATGACTAAGTTATTTGCATTGCACTGTGCATCTAGTCTCTTCCAACATTTATATGAAAGATGTTCATTTTTGTCATTGTGCTGACAAGATGGATAATTTTTTTTAAAGGGATAACTCCCAAAAATGATCCTAAACTTGGCACCATTTTGTAAGTTGAAACTTAAACTTTCATAGAGCACAAATAGGACCCTCAACTTGGCAATTTCTGAATAAGTAGGCACAGACCAATCGATGACGTGGCGCATGAGTGCAGTTGCGCTGACGTGTTTTTTCAGCCAATACTAAAATGCTACGTTTGTCTACGTAAGCACAACCTGTACACGTTATACCCCTTATTTTTACACGTGGCATTCCTAAAAAATAAAAAAATTAAATAATTTTTATAAAAAAATTACAAAAAGTTTTTAAAAAAATAAATTTTTTACATAAATTACAAAAAAAAAATTTACATAAATTACAAAATATTATAATAAAATTTTTAAACATTTTAAATTTTTTACATAAATTATAAAAAAATTACAAAAAAAATTAAAAATTTAAATCTTTTTTACATAAAGTACAAAAAAGTTTTTAAAAATTATTTTACGAAAAACTTATATTTTATAAATTTAATTTTTTTATTCCAACTC
>JAOTQJ010054783.1:0-14199 GCA_025642045.1 Solanum sejunctum
CTTTTCCCCCTAATTTTGACCCCTGAACAAGAATATGAACTCGATTTTTTTATATCGCACACGGATTCAAGATATATGGAAATTATAATTTTGAATACTTTCGAGGCATATTTTTTGGAACTTTTTTGTGTTGTTATAGTCACTCCTTACACATATATTATGTTCTTTATAAGCATATTGTACTACAAGTATCTTTTATGCAAGTCATATAGTTATGTGCTACTTATTGCCTATGCTTATACATCTCGATTATGTTACTTATCTCTTATTGCATTACATCCTAGATAATACATTCAAACGTACTAACGCATACTCTATGCCTACACAATGTCACCATGTATGAACCACAACCCCATCTGAGCATCCTTCTCCATGTGGCTAGTATGATTTCTCCCAAGCTTGTTGGTAAGTCTTCCATTCTGGGGACAATGTTTATGATCTCTTGCTATATTCTAAGTCTATCTTTCTTTTATGAATGTATTGACTATGAGGGTGAGCCCATTTTGCTTGTATTGCCAAAAGTCTACGGTTTGAGGTGTTGTTTGACATGTTATGTATCTATGTTATGAGCCTTGACTCTCTTGGTCTTGATATTTATATTATGAAGCTTTCACTTAGTCCTTTTGCCCTTATTTCTAATCTATTATGCCACTTACTTTTTTCCAAGTACAATGATGTGTAATGATATGTTAAGAGGCTTGCTTGGGGTCTTTTTTGGTTCCCCATGCATTGTGTCACATCTAGGCCCTATTGTCCTCGGCATACAACACACCATGTCGATTAAAGTCTTGTTCATGGTTGTGTTGTGCACCACAACTATATATAAGAGGCTCTGAGGCATTTTAGGAAATGTTTTCCTTCTTTTTACTCTATGTTGTGCTATAGATGTTAAGGTAAGTTTTTCCCCCTAATGATTATTATTTGCTATGCTAGACTATGCCTAACACTAGAGGAAGAAGAGCCCATTCACCCAACGATCAACCCAGTCATGGTGAGCTCTAGGATGCTCTCACTTTGATTGCATAAGTTGTTGGTTATCAAGCCAAGGGGACCAAGCCCCTCATGCTCCTACACAACATCTTGGGTGAGAGACTTCATGAGGATAAATTCCCTGAAATTCTATTGGTCCAAGATGAACGAGGACCATCAAGAGTTTATTGATGAGGTCCATAAGATTTTGGTTATCATGGGTGTTAGGTTGGAAGAGAAGGCAAAGTTGGTGGCGACCAACTTAAACGGTTTACACAAATATAGTACAATCAATAGAAGGAGGTGAGGGGGTCAACAATGTGGTACTTTGGGAGGAGTTCAAGGCAGCTTTTCTTAATATGTTCTTCCCTCTTGACCTTAGGGAAGCCAATTTGGTGGAATTTATGAATTTGAGAAAAGGGTCTATGACTGTGAGGGAGTACGCCCTCAAGTTCAACCAACTTTCAAAGTATGCCCCATACTTGGTTGCTGACTCAAGGTCTAGGATAAATAAATTTGTGATAGGTGTCTCCAATTTGGTAATTGAAGAATGCCGGTCTGCTATGTTCATTAGTGACATGGACTTGTCCAATTTGATGACCTATGCCAAACAAATGAAGAAGGAAAAGTTAAGGAAGAGGAGGAGCTATGAGGCCAAGAGGGCCCATTTTGATGGTAAATTCCAAAGTTGAAAGGGGGGCCGGTTCCATCAAGGCTAAGGGTCTTCTCATGCATTTCATAAGATGGATTCCAATGATTTTTCAAGGGCCCAAGATGTTTGGGGTGTGGTTCCTAGTGGAGCGTGTCCAATATATGGTAAGGGTCATAGCGGCCAGTGCTTGAGGGATATTAATTCTTGTTATAGTTGTGGAAAAGTTGAGCATAAGGTGTTGGATTGTCCTTGAAATCACAAAAAAGGTAAGGAGTTTCACCATAAGGTGATAATGCAGTTCCCTTGGGGAGAGATGTCCAACAAGATGGTGCCCCAAGGAATAATCAATTTTATGCTTTGTATGGGAGGCAAGGTTTGATGAGGTGCCCGATGTCATCACTGCTATATTAAAAATCTCTAATTTTGATGTTTATGGATTTATTGATATAGGTGGCACTCTTTCTTTTGTTACCCCTTTGTTGCCAAAAAGTTCCATGTTAAGCGTAAATTGTTATGTGAGTCATATGAGGTGTCTACTCCTATTGGTGCATCTATTGTTGCTAGAAAGGTCTATATAAATTGTCCTATTTGTATCTTGCATAAAATATTGCCTTGTGATCATGTTGAGTTGGATATGGTTGATTTTGATGTCATTCTTGGGATAGATTGGTTGCATGCATATTATGCCTCTATTGATTGTAGAACCAATAGTGTTAGATTCCAATTCCCAAATGAACCTGTTCTTGAGTGGGAGAGTTATGATGTATTGGTTAAGAGTAGGTTCATCTCTTGCATTAAAGCTCATAAGTTAATCTCTAAGGTTTGTCTTTATCATCTTTTGAGGGTTAGGGATGTGGTGTCCAAAGTTATTCCCATAGAGTCGGTTCTGGTTGTAAATGATTTTTTTGATGTCTTTCCCAATGGCCATCCTGGTGTCCCCCCAAAAGGAAAATAGATTTTGTTATAGACCTCCTGTATGATACTCAACTCATTTCTATTAGCGGGTTTAAAGGATTTAAAGGAGCAATTGCGGGATTTGTTAGGGAAGGGTTTGATTAGGCATAGCCAATCACCTTGGGGTGCACCGATGTTGTTTGTGAACAAAAAGGATGGGTCTCTTAGAATATGTATTGACTACCGACAACTTAATAGGGTCACCATCCAAAATAGTTATCCTCTTCCAAGTATTGATGATTTGTTTGACAAATTGCAAGGGACTAGCCACTTCTCTAAGATTGATCTTCGATCTGGCTATCATCAAGTGAAGGTGAGGGAGTGTGATTTGAGGGCCTTTCATAGGCATTATGAGTTTGTTGTGATGTCTTTTAGGTTGACCAATGCACCGGCTATCTTCACGGATCTTATAAATAGGGTCTTCAAACCTTACCTTGATTCGTTTGTTGTGGTTTTCATTAATTATATTTTGATCCATTCTCATAGTGAGGAGGAGCATGTGGCTCATTTGAGGGTAGTTTTGCGAAGATTGAGGGAAGAGAAGTTGTATGCTAAGTATGAAAAATGTGAATTTTAGTTAAAAGAGGTTGCCTTCCTAGGTCATGTGGTGTCGGGGGATAGTATTATGGTGGATCCTAAAAAGATGAATGTGATTAGAAATTAGCCTAGACAATTGACCCTATCTGATATTAGGAGCTTCTTGGGCTTAGCGGGTTACTATCGGAGGTTTGTGGATGGGTTCTCTTTTATTGCTTCTCTTATGACTAAATTGACCCAAAAGAAGGAAAAGTTTGTTGAGGTCCGATGAGTGTGAAAAGAGCTTCCAAACCTTGAAAGATAAGCTTATGATCGCTCCTATTTTGTCAATATCGGAAGGGCTAGAGGGGTTTGTTGTGTATTGTGATGCTTTTAGAGTTGTTTTGGGTTGTGTTCTAATACAAAATGTTAAGGTCATAGCCTATGCTTCTAGGCAACTGAAAGTGCATGAAAGAGCTATCGTACCCATGATCTTGAACTAGCCGTCGTGGTATTTGTATTAAAGATATGGCATCATTATTTGTATGGGGTGCATGTTGATATGTTCACTGATCATAAGAGCCTCCAATATGTCTTCACTCAAAAAGATCTCAACTTGAAAAAAGGAGGTGGTTAGAACTTCTTAAGGATTATTATATGACTGTGCACTATGATCCTGGTGAGACTAATGCGGTGGCAGATGCTTTGAGTAGGGTGTTGATGGGTAGCCTAGCTCATTTTGATGATGGTGGCAAAGTGGTGTCTAGGGAGGTCCATTGGCTGGCTAGATTGGGGGTTAGGTTGGAAGAAGTTGATAATGGGGATGTTGTTGTTATTGATCGTTCTAAATCATCATTGGTTGAGGAGGTGAAAGGTAAGCAAGATCTTTACCCCACTTTGTTGGAATTAAAGGCATTGGTAAAAGATGGTAAGTTGGAGGTTTTCTCCAAAGGGGGAGATGAATTCCTTAGATACCAAGGTAGGTTATGTGTACCTTGTGTTGATGGCTTGAGAGAAAAGATCCTTGATGAGGTCATGGTTCTTCCTATTCTATTCACCCAGGTTTTATGAAGATGTATAGAGATTTGAGAGAGGTGTATTGGTGGGGAGGCATGAAGAGGGACATTGTCAAAGCCGAAAACAAAAGGCCGAGTGGCTATTAATATGGATTTTGTAGTTGGGTTGTCTAAGACTAGAAATTATTTTAATTCCATTTGGGTTGTGGTTGATAGGATGACAAAATCAACACATTTTCTACTAGTTAAGACTATATATGGTGCTCAATATTATGTTAAATTGTAAATTCACGAGTTGGTAAGATTGCATGGGGTGCCCTTGTCTATCATATAGGATCGTGGAGTTCAATTTACTTCACACTTTTGGAGGTCCTTCGAAAGGGGTCTTGGTACAAGAGTTAAAATTTGTACGGCCTTCCACCCTCAAACAGATGACCAAGCCGAAAGGACTATCCAAACTCTTGAGGATATGCTTAGGGCTTGTGTATTGGAGCTTAATGGTAATTCTTGAGGACATTCTTAGGGCTTGTGTATTGGAGCTTAGTGGTAGTTGGGATGATCATCTTCCATTGATTATGTTTTCCTATAACAATAACTATCATTCTAGCATCGGTATGACTCCTTTAGAAGATCTCTATGGTAGATGTTGTAGATCACTGGATGGGTGGTTTGGAAAAGGTTTGCAAGGTGGTTTTGTTGGGACCATATATGTTTATGGAGGCTCTGGAGAAGTTTAGGATGACTAGAGAAAGGTTAAAAATGGTATGCCGATGTGAGGAGAAGTGGTCTTGAATTCAAAATTGGTGATTGGGTTTATTTGAAGGTTTCACCCTAGAAGGGCGTCGTTCATTTTGGTAAGAAGTGTAAGATAAGCCCTAGATATGTGGGTCCTTATAGGGTAATGAGAAGGATTGGTAAGGTGGCCTATGAGTTGGAATTGCCTAGTGAAATTGAATTGGTTCATCCGGTCTTCCATGTGTCTATGTTGAGGAAGTGTGTGGGTGATCCTTATGCTATTGTGCCTCTTGATGTTCTGGGGGTAGTTAAAGACAACTTGGTACATGAAGAAGTTCCAGTATAGATCTTGGATAGACAAATGTAGAGGTTGAGGAACAAGGATATTGCTTCCATTAAGGTCCTTTGGAGGAATCAACAAGTCGAAGTGCTACACATGAGGCTGAAGTGGACATGCAAAAATAATATCCTTATCTTTTCCATCCTACTCAAGCCTAAGGTACTAGTTCTAAGTCTTTTATGTGATTTCATATCTCATGTTCCAACCCCAAAGTCATTTGCATGCATTCATGTTTATATTGACCAAGTTTATAATGACTGTACACTTATGATGAGATTTTGAAAATGGTGTTTTACATGTATTGTTGCATTCTCGTTGGGCTGATCTCTTCATGATTACTTTTCTCATGTACATTTGTTTGAAATTTGGGTATGAATGTTGCCAAGGGGGAGATATTGAAATGACCCCAAAAAGTACCCAAAAATATGCCTCGGAAGTACCCAGAATCATAATTTTCATATATCTCAAAATACGTGCGTAATATCAAAAATACAACTTGTATTCTTGTTTAGGATGCCAAATTGAGTGGGAAATGAGTCTAACCTCAATTTTTAAGAGCAACTATAGCAAAATTTGAATGAGATTTCCAGTGACGATCCATAATGCCTCTAAAGCGTCGCGCCAAGGGCGTGCTACTGTGTTTTTGTACACTATTTTTCTATCTTGGTCCAAAACTTTCTGGTCTTGGCCCTAAGTGTTACCATGTGTAAAAATACCTATACTTAGCCTTACTTCATTCTCATATCATTCAAGACAATCCCAAAGGCTCTCTCAAACACTTAGATAATATTTCATCTCCAAATTTCAAGTCCCAAAACTCATCCGGATCTTAAGATTCTCATTTATGCTTCAAGTCTCCATCTGTAATCTTCTTCAAGGATTCTCTAAAGTCAACGTATGTAGGTTTATTTCATGGGTTCCTTTCAGACATGATGTCCAAGCTTTCTTTTACCTAAAATTGCATGATTTAAAGTTGATTTACTCATGGGTATTGCTCATTGTGAATTTCACTGCACACTATGTTGGGATTTTATGAAATTATGATTATTTCAGCATGTTTTGAGCTATAAATCTAAGATCTATTGTGAGATTTGATAAAGGATTTTGATGTATATTGCTTGAGGGTGTTACCAAGTATCTAATGATGGTTGTACATTGAATTTTATAGCATGAATCCATTCTTGAATTATATGGTTGTACTCTAGCACTACACACCCGCCGAGTATTTAATAAAATATTCAGTTGATGTATTTTATAGAATTGAAGGTCCAATACATGTCTTATGAGTTGAATGACTTTATGATAATGAAAGGAATATATGTATATGATATTATCTCTATAGTGTTGGGAATTGACCAAGCCTCACTCAAGAGGTTGTAGGCCTGGGTAACCTTTAAGGGGTTTGCACCTCGATCATCTTGCTCGGGAGGTGGTAGGCCCTTGCAACCATGTCGAGGCTGTTGTACCTTGATAACCATGTTGAGGGGTTTGTACTTCATCAACCATGTTGGGGGGTTTGTACCTCATCAACCATGTTGAAAGGTTCGTACCTCATTACCAATTAAGGGGGTTTGTACGTCATTTGTCTCTCCAAAGGGGTGGTAGGCCCTGGATATGCACTAAAAATGGTCACTACTTACACATGTATTATGTTCTTTATAAGCATGGTCTAGTACAAGCATCTTTCATGCATGTCATATCGTTATATGATACTCATTGCCTATGCTTATGCATCTTGATTATGTTACTTATCTCTTGTTGCATTGCATCATACATAGTACATTCAAACACACTAATGCATATTCTATGCCTATGTGATATCACCATGTATGAACTAGAGCCCTACTTGAGCATCCTCCTCCATGTGGCTCGTACTATTTCTCCCAAGCTTATTGGTGAGTCCTCCATTCCGGGGATGAGGTTTATGATCTCATGCTATGTTCTAAGACTATCTTTCTATTATGTATGTATTGATTATGAGTGTGAGCCTAGTTGCTTGCCTTGTCCCCCCCCCCCAATGTTCTATTGTTAGGGGTGTTGTTGCATATGTTATATATCTATGCTATGAGCCTTGACTCTGTTGTTCTTGATATTTATGTTTTGAAGCTTTCCCATAATCCCTTTTGCCCTTATTTATAATCTATTTGTCACTTACTTATTTCCCCGTCCAATGATGTGTAATAATATGTTAAGAGCCTTGCTTGGGGTCCCTTCGGGTTCTCCATACCTCGTGTCATGTCTAGGCCCTAGGCTTGGGTCGTGACATTAGTAAAATCGAATAACCTAATTTTTGTCTAGTATATAGCATTCAGATGGTAATTTAAGTTCACCAAGCCCTTTGGTCAAAGGTGAGAGGCGAATTTCACTATTGGACTTGGCCCATCACCATAGTATGCTTTACTAACCACTACCTATTAGTCCTATACAACCTCCCCTTGGCCCAGTTTGGTCACGAGAACACATCAATCGAGTCCTGTTGATTAATTTCTTTTCCTATTCATTACTACCTTGGTCCAGTCAGTAATGATAACCCTCAAAATCTTCAATATTTAATTGAAATCGAATTTCAAATGGAAGAAATCCACAGATATTTACATCCAGATAGCTCATAACCACACAACTTCCAATATCCACTTATATTTCACATTGCGCAATGAATTTCTGGTAGTAGATCCATAATCAAAAATGTGTTTAGTCATTAAATAAATGAAACTTTGATGAATAACTAATTGATTGCTTTCTTTCAGTTATTCTTTTCCCCCTTCCGAATCTATCAATAACAAAATCGATTTCACTAGGCTAGTTCTAATGTTGACCACCACTAGAAAACATGCAAAATAAAGAGAGTTAATTAATACATGCATATACACTTTCCAAGAAATGGAATTATCCAATTTCACTTTGTTAGTTCTTCATGGTTCCCACAACCGTAGTTGTAGATTTAGCTACTCATACTATGTGTAGATAAATAGATTATAAATTGAGAAGACATAATCAAACACTTTAGCAATTGATCAATTAAGAGCAAGGAAATCCAAAGTCAATGGGAATCACAAGCATGAAGATCGAATTGCACAAATGTTCTCAAGGACACTCTCACAATTTACTCTCTCAAGGTATTGAGTTCTCTGAGTACAAAAGCTAAAACTAATGAAAACTGACGAGAACATCTGAAAAATAACCTAAAAGGAGTATTTATAATAATTGAAAATAAGTCCTACACAAATTAGAAAAACTAGTCGTTAAACTCCACGAAAGCACTTTATGACCTATATTATCTTTTACTACTCATGATCGGGATCTCGTACTCAGCTGTTGAAATTTTGGACTTCACTTCTATGACACCCCTTTATTATTCGTAAAGTGGTCTACGACTGATAAAGGGGGATTATTCTGATTAATTTTCTACAAGTCTACTTCTTTGATCCTCAAGACACAAAAGGTACTCTATAACTCATAAACAGCTCCACGATTCATCTGCATGTTCGTAGACTTCAACTTCAGCAAATAGCCCCTTACTGGAAATCCTCACAAAACCTCTCTACAACTCATAGATGCTCTATGACCCGTAGGTGTTGTCGTACAAAAACAAAACCTAGCAATTTTTGCAATTTTTCCCCAAATCATGATCAACCTGTAATCCTGCAAATCTAAACACAAAAACACATAAAATCCATACATATCGTGTTGAGAAAACACAAAATCCTTAGTTTTTAGTATAAAAAGTGTTGTATTTTGGCCGCACATCACAATGATTATTATGTTAATGAAAGACTATTGCATATTTTGCCAGACAAGTATTTTATGATAAACTATGGTCTCTTAAGCATGTATTAAACTCATGAAAAGTTTCTATTATTTCTAAGTAAAATATTAAGCCCTTCTACTATATTTCAACCCTCTTATGAGTGAATAATATCTACACGAAGGGGTCAAACATAATAACTATTTACCCTCATGCACAAACTAAAGCTCACTACAAGGGGTCAAGCATATTATAGTACCTACCCTCTTGTGAATGAATAATATCTACATGAAGGGGTCAAACATGATAATTTTGTTGCCCTCATGTTGAAACTAAAGCTCATTAGAAGGGGTCAGGAATATTACAATCTCTACCTTCATGTGAAATGCAATACCTACTATAAGGAGTCAAGTCCATGAAATTGTTTTTATGCTCTAGTATAAGCTATATGCCCGCGTATAGGGGTCAAGTATTTGAATGAGCTACTCATGTCAAGTTATCATATTTTTATAAGCTATTCAAGTTATGATTAAATTTATCATTATTTCAAGTATTCCATGGGATTAGACTTATCCCCGAAAGAGGTTTAAGGTGGGGGCTCAACCCAAGGTGTCCTTATATAAAAGTCTTCGTCTCTTAACTATGTGCTACCATAGGTTTATATTATTTCCCTAAATGGGCTTTACAAGTGGATCCAACTTGGACAAGTTCTCCACCTTGTATGTTTGGTTTACCTTGGCAGGTACACCACTCCTTTATTCGGTATGGAGTGAATATCGGGATTCCAAGCATAGCTCGCTTGGTCTTATATGTCAGTTAGGGTCTCTTCCCACATATGTATGATATTATGCAAGTTTTACTATCTCCATGCATGTTTTAATTCAAGCATTGATTATACATGTCATATTGAGCTTATGTCTATTGATTATTATGGCTTATGTCCTTTGTTATGTTGAACCCCTCATACTTAGTACATTTCAAGTACCAACGCATACTTTTTCCCTATATGATCTAACCATATAGGAGGCGGACCTCCTATTCATCCTTCTCCTTATGGCTAGACGACTTGTTTGAAGATTGCTATTGGTGAGTCCTCCATTTAGGGGATAACAACCATTTTGCTTTCATGATTTTTTAAGACTTATTTACTTATGGATATTTAACTTTTGAGGGTGAGCGTGGGAGATATCTTGGCCCCTGTTCCACTCATGTTAGAGGTGTCATTGGGTATATGGCTATGAATTTTATGATCTTGACTCTACTATGTTTATGTGATTATGAAAAACTTCCCTTAGTACTTATCCCCTTCTATGTATTGTTATTTGTTGATGGTGTAGTGGAAGACCCAAGTTACCTATTGCCCCTAAAGCAAAAGTCATACTTACCTTCCCCTTAGACCTTATTTGTTATGTAATTCATTCAAATCATGTTCCCTATAACATCCCCACAGCTTGAGTCCAAAGTCTTGTTTCCCTTTAAAATTCTTAGTTACTTTTTAGTTCTTTAATTATGCTTTTACAACCAAGGATGTGCAAATGATATGCTTAAAAGGTTTGTTTGGGTTGCCTTTGGATTTCCCATTCGCCGTGTGACATCTACACCCTAGGCTTAGGTTGTGACAAGCTTGGTATCAGAGCACTAGGTTTCTAAATAGTCCTCGAAAATCCAACACACTGCGTCGAGTGTAGTCTTGTTCATGATTGTGAAGCGCTCCACAACTATGAATAGGAAGCTATGAGGCATTTTAGGAAATGAATCACTTCTTCTTCATCCATATCGTGTCGTAGAGCTAAATACTCTAAGGCTTATTTGTGATTCCAATTCATTATATTTTAGAGTATGTCTCAATCCTGTTAGAATGGTGGACAAGATGGTAACCATACCTCACTTGATTATGAACTTCCCAATAATGACATATCAAATCCAGAGATTTACAATACTCTATGGCTATTGGCCGAAGTTGTAACTTTCACAACCCAAGCCTAGGGCTTAGAGGTGATATGGCGAATGGAAACTCGAAGGGACCCCAAACATGCCTATTGTTCATGGTTGTGTTGTGCACCACAACTATGTGTAAGAGGCTCTAAGACATTTTAGGAAATGTTTTCATTCTTCTTACTCTATGTTGTGTTATAGATGTTAAGGTAAGATTTTCCACCTAACGATTGTTCTTTGCTATGCTAGACCATGTCTAACACAAGAGGAATAAGAGCCTGCACACCCAAGGAAGAACCGTCTCATGGTGAGCTCCGGGATGCTCTCATTTTACTTTCATAAGTTGTGGCTAATCAAGCCTACCAAGGGGCCCAAGCCCCTCATACTCCTACACCGGCATCTCGGGTGAGAGCCTTTATGTGGGTGAATTCCATGGAATTCTATGGGTCAAACGTGAATGACGACCCTCAAGAGTTCATTGATGAGGTCCCCAAGATTTTGGCTATATAGGTGTTCGGTCGGCGGATAAGGTGGAGTTAGCGGCTTACCAACTCAAAGGGGTTGCACAAATATATTACAATCAATGGAAGGAGGAGAAGCGGTCAACAATGCGGTGCTTTGGGAGGAGTTCAAGCCAACTAGTGAATGTCTCTAGCCACACCATCATCAACATGAGTTAGACTACCCATATACACTCTACTTAGAGCATCGGCTACCACATTAGCTTTGTCGGGTTGATAATGTACACTCATATCATAATCCTTAAGGAGCTCTAACCACCTTATTTGTCTCAAGTTAAGATCTTTTTGAGTGAAGACATATTGGATACTCTTATTGTCGGTAAACAAATCAACATGAATCCATAAAAGTAGCGACGCCATATTCGTAAGGCAAATACCATGACCATCAATTCAAGACCATGGGTGGGTTAATTCTTCTTGTGGATATTAAGTTGCCTAAAGGCATATGCTAACACCTTACCATTTTGCATCAAAACATATCCCAAGCCAATTCTTGACGCATCACAGTATACCATGAACCCTTACAATCCTTCCGGTAGAGCCATGATAGGAGCAAAGACAAGTTTATCTTTCAAATTTCTAAACTCTTTTCACATCATCGGTCTACATGGTCAACTTAGTCGTAGGAGAAGCAATAGAAGAAAAGTCATTCACAAACCTCTGGTTAATAACCCTCCAAACCCAAGAAACTTCTAATCTCTAATGGAGTCAAAGGTCTAGGCCAATTTCTAATCACCTCCGTCTTCTTAGGATCCACCTTAATGCCATCACCCGATACCACATGCCCTAGAAAAGCATCGTTTTCAACCAAAATTCATATTTTTGATATTTAGCATACAACCTTTCCTCCCTCAACATTTGCAATGCCACCCTCAAGTGATTCACACGCTCTTCCTCACTATGGGAATAAATCAATATATCATCAATAAAGACCACCACAAATAAGTCAACATAGCATTTAAAGACCCTATTCATGAGATCCATAAATATAGTCGGTGCATTAGTCAACCCAAATGATATAACCATAAACTCAAAGTGGTCATACCTAGTCCAAAAAGTCTTCTTAGGAATATTACACTCTCTCGCCTTCACTTGGTGGTATCGGACTGAAGATTGTTCTTAGAAAAGTGACTAGCCCCTTGTAGTTGATCAAAAAGGTCATCAATCCTCGGTAGAGGGTACTTGTTCTTTATGGTAACCCTATTAAGTTGTCGATAATCAATGCATATTCTAAGAGAACCATCCTTTTTCTTCACAAATAGCATCGGTGCAGCCCAAGGTGACTTACTAGGCCTTATGAAACCCTTCTCCAATAAATCCCTCAATTACTTCTTTAACTCCTTCAATTCCACTGGGGCCATATAGTAAGGAAGAATGGAAATGGATTAAGTATCGGGAAGGAGGTCTATACCAAATTCTATTTCCTTGACGGGAGAAACACTGGAAAATTCATCGAGAAACACATCAATAAACTAATTAACCATCGGAATCGACTCAGTAGGAAGGTCTTTGGACTCAACATCCCTAATTCTCACAAGATGATAAAGGCAACCCTTAAAAGTTAACCTTTGGGCTTTAAGACAGGAAATGAATCTACCCTTGACCATCATATCGAGACTTTCCCACTTTAGGATAGGCTCATTAGAGAATTGGAATTTAACCCTATGGGTTCTACAATCAATAGAAGCATAATATGCATGCAACCAATTCATCCCAAGAATAACATCAAAATCCACCATATCTAATTCAACAAAATCATAAGGTAGTACTTTATGTAAAATGAACATGGGAAAATTTCTATAGACTCTTCTAGCATCAATGGACTCACTAACAGTGGTAGACACTTCATATGGTTCACACAACAATTCGGGAATCATATGAAGCTTTTTGGCAACAAAATGAGTAATGAAAGAAAGAGTGTCACTCGGATTTATCAATATATATAGATCAAAATCAAAAACCTTTAGCATACTACTGATGACATCAGGAACCTTATCCACCCCTTGTCTCCCTTGAAGAGTATAGAATCTATTTTGCCTTTGAGCACCCCCTTATTGGCGTCCCTTAGCCCTTGGTCCTGCGTTTTCACCTTGGATTTATGGACAACCATCTCTATCTTTGTTTTAAGCATGAGGAAAATCAATAACCTTATGACCGTTTCACCATAACCATAGCAAGCATTAGAGTTTCTGAAGTATGGGCCATTATGATTTCTACCACATATTTGGCACTTAAGATTAGACACTCCACCACCACCACCTTAGAATCTTGGATTATCATTAGCTTATCACTTATTAGGAGCATTAGAAGACCCTTGGCCTTGGAACTTATGGCTTTGAGGAAATTCGCCACCTTTGGAACCTTAGAAATTACCTTCAAAAAGATCCCTCTTGGGACCACTTCTTTTTTTTCTAAACTTTTCCCTACTAGTTGCTCAGCATATGTCATGAGGTTGGACAAATCCATATCACCTACTAGCATGGCAGTATGACACTCCTCATTGACTAATTCGAACACCCTCAACACAGATTTGTTCATCCTTGATCTTGGTTCGACAATCAATTATGGAGCATATTTAGATATCTTGTTGAACTTGAGGGAATACTCCCTCACACTCATTGAACCTTTTTTAAGGTTCATAAACTTCATCATCTTAGCCTCCCTTAGCTCTATAGGAAAGAACCAGTTAAGGAATGTGGCTTTGAACTCTTCCCAAGGTATAACTTTATCATTCCCCTTCTCTATCTTCTATTGGCTAACCAAATTTGGGGCACACCTTAGGGTTGGTAGGCCGCTGACTTTGCTTTTTCGTTCGG
>JAOTQJ010054794.1:0-14197 GCA_025642045.1 Solanum sejunctum
CTATGAGACCTTGGCCTAGTCTCTAGAGCTCTCATGAATAACCAGTCACGCGCATGACTTATTGGCGCAAAACTGCGTGAACAACAAAATATAAGGATCAAAATATGATTGGTAGAATCTTTGACTTACAATAAATAATTTTTGGTTCATAGAAATTTTATATTTCACCAATAATTCTGTAAGTTAAATTTTATCGATCTAAGTTTGGTTTATAGTCCAAAAGATATCAAACCTATAGCGTTTTGATCATGCAAAATTAAGCAAGTCTTGTTATTATTCTTAAAATATTTTAAAAATATATGGGGGATTGTTGAATATTTTAAAAATATTTTAATGATTTTCTGAATTTCATTACTTAGTCATTAATGATTACATAATAATATTTTGTTAACAGAAAAAGTATATGATATATATTCACTCTTTACATTTTTAATACAAGATCATTTGCATGGCAATTTTAAGGTCATTTGCATGACAATTTTAAGGTCATTTGCATGACAATTTTAAGGCCATTTACGTGGCACTCTCATGGTCATTTGCATGGCATTTTCATGGCCAAATGTTTGGCAAAAATAAGACCATATACCATACTTGATCACCAAGTTTCAACAAGTATATATATGTGTTTTCATTCTTGAAATAAAGTATGAGTGAAGAAAAAGAGTCAGAGTAAGAAAGAGGGAAAAAAAATAGAAAGCTACTATACTTTCTTATTATATTCTTACTATTTTATCTTACTATTATAATCCCCTTTCTGATTTGCTTAATTTTGTAGTAATTATATTTTGTTGATTCTTGTATCCTCTAAGTATTTAGAGAAGACTTGTTTAGTCTTGTGAGAAACATTTTTGCTGAAATAGTTTTTTAAGATAGTGTCCAGCACGACTCAAGTATTATTTATCTGTATCCACGTATACTACTAAGAATATAACTGTTATTTTGGAATATTAATTTTCTCTTATACTTTATCTTCTCAAATATAAATTTATAGAGAGAGACATTTTATTTTACCCCTACAAAATCTACTCGAATGCAGCAAGGGGCTAAAGATAATTAATGTAAAAGAAAATATAGTGAAGCAAAATCAAGACACTTGAAGAACAAATGTTCTAAGGGAGTAAGACTGTGTAGAAGTCTTACCTAATATCTGAGCCTCGTAATGCAAGATAACTTCCACTTAGGTCAAATTCCACTGCAAGTACAGGAGAAACAGAATGTTCATTTATAAATGAATGTAAATTCCCATAGAAGATAAATTCACCTCAGAAAATGATTAAGACGGCAGCACCCATTGTGAATGTGTGCTGAATTCAATCCTCAAATAAAGGGAGCTAATTCGTTGACAATCAAGATGATATATAAGTATGTTAATTCTAGATGATCTATGTAGACTGAAATGGCTCAATGATGGTTTAACTTTATTTGAGCTAATGGCAAGTACACAAAAAAAATGTGCAAAAACAAACTTACAACTGTGGAATCCGAGGAATTCGAGGTTCTTTTGGTTCAAAACAAAGAAAACAAACTTCCTTTCTCTTTTTGGAGGTTCAACCCAATTGCCGTTGACAATCTTCTTGGAATCCATCTTGTTTTCATCCTTTATTGACGCAATGCAAAGTCCGAAAGGCAAGTTAAACACACAGAAAAAGTAGCTACCGAATGAGGAGTCACCAGAAAACTGAACAAGCAAGCAATGTTACCTTCTCATCATCGAAGTCATACAACTCAGCAGCTGCGTAAAGTCGAGAATCTATAGTTAAAGCAGTACATAAGTTACAAGAGTCGAATAGAAATAATAAAAAAATAAAGTGCATATTGTCGTCCATCTTAAACTTGATAACTTTTTCTGTGAACTTCATCTTGGCATCAAGTTCAGCTGTCGGTTCTGTTGGAAAGTCATATGCTTAGCGGAAGCATATAAGGATCGTACTACTTACATGAATAATAGATAACACATATATTTATGCTGGAACACATATGACTATGGTAGAACACATAAACTTTATGAAATTTAATTCGAGAAATACCACTTGAAGTATGACCATATATCTTCAAGCAAATCCACGATTAGACTAGTGGTCTTCTACACATTGAATTGAAAACCTCATTCTCTTTTTCATCCAAAAATCTTCCTCTTGTCTAGATTAGGAAAACCTCTATTTATAAAGGATATTTCCAAATCCAAAAAGAAGAAGGAAACCCACTTTTCTTGAAAAACAAGAAACTAGTGTCCTCCTTTTATTAGAAATAGGATTCTGAGTTCTAGTTAAATATGGACACTGTAGGGACCACAGAATTTATTATTGAGGCTTCCTATTATATAAATAATTCAAATAATTAATTTTAAATTATTATTACCATAATAAATTACAAATCATTCCACTAAAGGTTCGTAATTGCACTCCTCTATTTATATTTTGAAATTCCCCATTAAACACTTATGTAATTCCCTATGTTAAGATTACAGATACTAATCAATAAATTAAATTACTGATAAATTTAATTTAAAAATTATTTTTCTTTAGAGCACTACTTAACTTATTTCATGTGTCGGATTCATAAATCCACTTGCAAGGTTTGACGCGATGAAAATTTATAAGCTTCTCAAAAGACATATCATCAATCTCTGTATCGAGATATGGATTCCATCAACTAACTTATTATTTCACCAATATATATTATTATCATCTAATCTAGTAGACATATTTACTCATCTTCAGAATCTCACCTTTTAATAAATCAAATGATAAATAATATATACAAATCATAATAGTTATATCAGGATTGAGAATATAAATAAATTTAACAGTTTAGAGAATATGTTTTTTATTAGTCAATCTAAAACAACTATCTCTACTCTATCCCATTTAATACATACAATATGCATTAGCACAAGAAGTTGGAACTACACCATTTTCATAATCAAGATAAATTATATATAATCGTGTGCTACAATCATACCGATGGTTTGTCCAATTTCCACCCTAGATTATGAACGAAAAGCTTTATACTTATAAGAACCGATGATTAAATCTTCTGTGTATAAGCTAAAATTCTATACATTAAATCATCTACTATATAAGTAAATGGACACATAAATGATTATATGATCTGTTAAAACTTTTATTAAGATTGGATGAATAACTGTTCTATAAAAAATACTATATCTAAACATATGGTTAATAGTGTATATTCCATGGTTAATAGTATGTATCCCAATAATCTCCCACTTAGACTTTTAACCATCACAATTATTATAATATACTATATCTAAATGCATGATTAATAGTCTATACCCTAACATTCTTCCACTTAGATATTCAATCTTGGAAATTATTACAATAATATGTCTAAATCCATGATTAATAGTATATACACTAACAATCTCCCACTTAGACGTTTAACTATACATTTACAAATTTCATAGGTATTCATTTTATTGTTTATCAAAAGGATCTTATCAGGTTGTTTTCTTATGCAACTCTGTCTAATAGTGCTTAGTCGGTACTAATCAATTTTGTACAAGATCTCATGGAACCTTATCATGAAATTCTCCAAGAGTGTACTTTCTCAGGGGTTCTATCATGAAACTATCTCAAGAATATATAAGAAATCACTCTTCATTACTATTCTCCCACTACGACTAAGTACTACTACTCTATTCACACGTTCATAGTCTTAAGTCTTAATATTTTCCTCAAAACCTTTTGGTATTGAAATATTAACAACTTATTCATATAGTGTTCTTTAATATGCTCAAACATCAATCCCACCACTTGAGGTAGTAAACTATCTTATGTCCAGTAACATTTCTCCCACTATTTAGATACAATGGAACATCAGTTTTGACATACCGCTTAGATGTTCTTGAGCATCTGAATTTACAACTGACTCATTTGTTATTTCTTGTTCAGTTCCTGTAAAAGCTTGTTTACTTCTAGGAATATGGTTTACTAAATAGTCCTTTTCTAGAAATCTAGCAATTGTGTTGACAAGCTACATTTTCTTTAGGACAATAAGATAAACCTTCTTTTATTCTTTTTGAATATCCAGCTAACACGTGCACACATTCATAATTAATTCCAACTTGTTTGTTTTCTCTTTCAGCATATATTCTAGATGATTCTATATTTGAACATAACACAAACTAGACTTACGTCAAGTCTATATTAGTTTTATAGTTGCCAAAGTTACAAACATGCAAGAAATTAAATTTTGAATGTGACATATAGTTCTTAGGATATATTTCAAAAGAAGAAAAACAACTTCAAATAAGCCAATCATTAATCTTACCATCTCCATAAGAGTCTATTTTTCTTTCTTCTTTAACACCAATCTATTATAAAGTGTCCGGTGTAAATAATTCAAATACAATTACTCTATCAAATAAGTGACTAATGAATTCTGCAAAGAGGTATACCCAACTAAAATCAGATTGCAGGGACATTATATATTTTTCATGACGCTATCCTTATTTTTGTCTTAAATATCTTGAGTTTATAAAAAAAAATTAGACTTACGTAGCATCAAAAAATATACATTCATATCATGACTAACCTTTTATAAATATTCCACAACACTCAAAACCATCTCTTGCCTGAATGTTCATTTACCATATAAACTAAAATAGATTAATTCTAACTTATCACTACCTCCATTTTCTTTCTAAGAGGAAAGGTCTCTAAGTTAGTTTTGTTTCTAAATAGGACTCACATGTTGGTAGTGAATTCACTTTCAATGAACTAATATCCATCCTTTAACCAACATTGAAGTTCTATTTAGAATAAATAACTTTAGACACTAGTGAACAGATAAATTATATTCAATTTGAAAGAGGTGTTCTCTTGTAAGATAGATTAATATTATTCAATTCATAAGAGATAGTACTAATAAAAAGTTCATATACCAATGTACTATAAGAGATAAAATATTTATCAAACTCAATAATAGGAGAGTTACAAGAAAAATATGTCAAGCATTTAGCTCTTATTTAGTTAGAAATTGAAAATCAATTCTTTCTAACGTAAAGTGCATGTATAATGCATTCTTTAATATTAATATTTTATCTCAAAAAAAAATCTTCAATAATACTAAGTGGGATTGTGAAGTCTTTTGAGAGTTTGAGATATAATAGATCATAATATAACGAATAATCTGAATAATAACATTCAGAGCTCATTTATACATCTATATTCATGCATATTGAATAGCCAATCATTGGGATTGGAGAACTATTCATGCAATACACATGTATAATAACCGATTATTCACTCCATAAACTTATACAGATCTGACTCAGTTGGAGAGTCTATTGTTAGCCTACGTCAAGTGAAAATCACATTTATACATATATATCCATGCATTTTGAATAGCCAATCGTTGGGATTGGAGAACCATTCATGCAATACACATGTACAATGACCGATGATTTACTCCATAAACTTATACAAATCTGACTCAGTTGGAGAGTCTACTGTTAGCCTAAGTCAAGTGAAAATCACTCTAGTTCCATTGATCCAATCTTATATTACTCAGTTTAGGAGAGCTAATATAGATTATCAAAACTAGCGATTAAATACATAATGACTTATATCAAATTCATCCTTTATGGAGGAAGGTCTAATCTAGCACATAAAACTAAAAGTTCACTATTATTTAATCTAGTAATCATATGATCCGTATATATCGAATAATTCTGAATAATAAAATTTAGAGCTCATTTATACATATATATATCCATGCATCTTGAATAGCCAATCATTGGGATTGGAGAACTATTCCTGCAATACAAATATACAATGATCAATTATTCACTCCATAAACTTATACAGACCTGACTCGTTTGGAGAGTCTACTGTTAGCCTAAGTCAAGTGAAAATTACTCTAGTTCCATTGATCCAATCATATGTTACTCAGTTTAGGAGAGTTAATATAGATTATCAAAACTATCGACTAAAAACATAGTGACTTGTATTAAATTCATCCGTTATGGAGGAAGGTCTAAGCCAGCACATGAAATTAATACTTCACTACAGTTTAATCTTAATAATCATAAGAAGGATCTGTATCACCAAATATGACCAAAACTTATATAACGATATGAATAGAAATGAAATATTTTTTATCAAGTCGTTTTTACTAACCTACCATATTTCAAATTAATTAGAGTCCATTTTTTATTGGTACTAAAACTATGATCAATTCGGTTGAAAATATTGTTTGCTAAAATAAAATTTAAATTTTTCGTTCAATAATTCCTATCATATGTCATCATTTGTATAACAGATACACGGATCAAGAATAAAGAACAAAATTTTAATACTATTTTCATTGTATGAGCACTATTTTTAAAAAATTATGCATGTTTATGTATTAATTGAATATTGAAATTCAAAACACATCTCATAAGTGTTCATAAATCTTGAACAATAAATTTTGATGAAAAAATAACTACGTTTGCAATATACATATGTGGTGTCAGATATTCACTGCATAAATTTAGAACAAGAGCTAACGATGCAAATAGTATACTAGTTATTTAAGCCAAGTGAATATCATTATCTCTAGATCCATTGATCTAATCATACATTACTCAGTTTAGGAGAGCTAATACAGATTATCAAAAATTAGAGATCAGATTAAATCTAGTGACTTGCATTAATTTCATCGGTTATAGAGAAAGGTCTAACGCTAGCACATAAACTTAATACTTCATTAAAATTTAGCCTTGAGAGTCATATAGAACAATCTCTATCATCACTATATCATCGTTGAGTTTTTTTTCATTAAATTTAATTTTCAATACATAAAAAACTCATAAAATCATCATTTAAAACGATCTAAGGTTGCCAAAATTAATTTGATTGTTTCTTATAAACCTACCAAATTTTCAAATCAAGTAGAGTACAAAGTTAGTATTTATCTCCAAATCTATGGTCAAATTTAGATTCAAACGATCTAAGAAAAGATATCAGATCTATATTCTTATCATATATCAATTCATGTTAAATAATCATATGTAATCATTACAATATCTAAGATAGATGAAATCGATATAAAGGATTGTTTTCATACAAAGTCACACTTTAATTCGAAAGAACAATTTGAAAATTATCTTCACGGCCTCAAAAATCACAACTGCATGACAATGAGTATTTCTAGTTAGGCCTTTTTCGATGAACTTATCAAATTTCAAGTCAGTTGGAGTAAAAAAAAAGTTTATTTCCAAAGCTATGACCAAATTCAAATTCACATGATTTAAGTATCTTTACTAATTAGAAAATATGACATACATTCTTATCACATGTCAATTTATGTTAAATCATCATGTGTAATCATGTTCTGGATTCAAGATAAATATACTTGACATGAAGAATGACCTTATCATATTCAAATCAAATTTTTATCCGATAAACAACCTAAAATCTATCTAAATAATTTTTGATGGAACCATCAAATTTCAAGTCAATTAGAGATCATAAAACTCATGACCACATTTGAAAAGTATTTGCTTTAGGCATATTAAGGATTAAAAACCTTGATTTAAAATTTTATTTTCTTTTAATAATTATCTCATGTGCACAAGGCAACATTGTGTCTTTTCTTATATTAAGGCACCCCACACCTTTTTGTAAAAAATTGTCCTTTCAATTAATATACTTGAGAATCCAAGATATTATATTTTTTCCTTTCGAAGGTGAAAACTTTTAATATCTCATCTCACTAATTAATTAAGTGTTAACAACTCCTTAAGGTACATCTTCTATCACGTAAATAAACATCTATTGATAAAATACACTTAAGAGACAATTTATACACGAATCATCAAATAATTCTTATGAATCAATAAATAAATCATTTTTCGTGAAATCTATTTATTAATCATAATTCTAAATTCATGTATTACAAAATACATTACCTTACATGTATAAAATTTCAAGAATTTTAAATGATTCCAAATAAATAAACCACTTAAGTGATAACTATTTATTAATCACAAAATTCTTAATTTATTCAAATAAATATACATATGTAATAATTTGGTGCTCATATAATTATTGGTTAAAAGAAAAAAAATTCAATGCCTTTCTTCATAATAATTGAATGGGGCTACCTGGCCACTCAATTCTATGACAATTTTGCTGCCACCATCTTTGGCTCTTAAAACAAAAATAAAGATACAGAGAAAAGCTAATGCAAGTTTAAAGTGAAGAGAAGCTGTTAGTTAGTTACATTTCCAGATCCTTAGAGTTAGTTACAATTTTGTTACATTGCAGTTAGTTCTATTAGAGGATCAAGCCATTACTTGTAACTATAAATAGACGAAAAATCTGATTGTATAGTCAGTTTATGAATAGAACTTCTTCTTCCTCTCTACATCTCTTCTATTAGTTATTCTCTCGAATTTCCTGAGATAGTTTCCATCTTCCTCGAAGTGATTCCTGGATTAGCTACTTCCATTACAGTGTTTTCTTATCAATTGTACACCAATTGGTATCAGAGCTTTCGATCCTTGGATCAAAAATGGTTACAAGTAAAAATCAAGATAAAGCAGTAGGAGAAATGGAGGACAAATTATCACAGATTCAAGAACAATTAAAGGCATTAATGGACGAAATGGTGAGCATTAATGATCGTAATGCCCAAACCAACAAGGAATTGATTGAGATGAAGAATGCTATTGGTGAGTTACAACAGAAAGATAAGGCAGTTGATGAGGGTTGAGCTGAATCATCGATTGGTGAAGGTCGAAATCTGAATTCAGGAAGAGAGTTTCCAGTTAGGGGTGAAGGATAAAAGGATCAGAGGCAGTTGAATTCAAGGAGGGAAGTTCAATTTGGGTCAAATGGTGTAGGTAATTTTCATACTCGATACTCTAGGATTGATTTTCCTAGGGGTTACAGGCCAAGATCTGAGGATGTGGTTATACAAGGTAGATCAATTTTTCTCTATGGATGAGATTTCGTATGATCAGAGGGTGAAGGTTACATCTATCCATTTAGATGGGGATGTTATTGCTTGGCACAGATCCTACATGAAAGCTAGAAATTCAAGCTTGGATCCTACATAGACTGAATATGTTCTGGCATTGAATGAAAGGTTTGGGGATGCTTTTGAAGATTCCATGGAAGCCATTAAAAATTTGCATCAAACTGGTAAAGTCAAGGATTACCAGGCTGAATTTAATAGGTTGCTAGCTGGGGTTAATTTGTCTATGGAGAATGCTATCAGCTATTTTTTGGGTGGTTTAAAACTTGAGTTGAACAAGGCAGTTAGGATGCAATCACCTAGAACTCTAATGCAGGCTTACAAGCTCTCTAGGTTGCAGGAAGAGGTCTTTAAGGCACAAGAACAAGCATGGGGAGATAAAGCTGTTGGTAAGGCACAACATGCCATTCTACCCACTCCCAGCTATCAGAATTACCAGAAAACACACTATAATATTTCTTTTTCCAACCAGTTCCTTCAAGAAACCTTTTGACTCTGTTAATAATAGACCAAACAGAATGCATAATTCTAGTAGAAAATTGTTGATTGCAGCTAAAATGGCTGAAAAAAGGGCTAAAGGATTGTGCTTCCTTTGTGATGAAAAGTATATGAGACTACATATTTGTAAGGCCAAGAAACAATTATTTTTGGTAGAGGTAGTGGATGATGAAGAGACAAGGGAAGAAATGCAAGGGTACATGGAAGAACTAGTTCTGAGGGATGATGTACAGGAAGTCAAGAGAGGAAGATATTTCCGCGGAATATATGACTCTATGCTCCTTTAGGTTCTTTAAATTCCGTGGGTGGTGTAGCTATCGAGATCAATGCAGGGACTACAGGATACCAAACTATTAGAGTTACTGGTTATCATGCGAGGCAACCGTTGCAAGTTCTAATAGATATTGGTAGTACACACAATTTTATTGATGAAGAAATGGCCAGGAATTTTTGTTGTAATTCAAGTTCCATCACTGAATAATCAGTTAGTGTTGCTGATGGGAGGACTGTTCAAACTTTAGCAATTCATAAAAACCTAAGTTGGTTGTTGCAGGGAACTACTTTTTCTTTGGATTTCCTTTTGCTACCATTAGGAAATGTAGACATAATTCTAGGTGTACAGTGGTTGAGCACAGTGGGCAGGATTTTGTTCGATTTCTAGAACAGGACAATTGAGTTTGTGTATCAAGGTAAGAAGCATGTTTTGGGGGGTACAACTACTCAACTTAAGGCAACTAAAGCTAAGGCATTAAAATGGGAGATTAAGGAGAAGGTCCAAGTCTTTATGATGACCTTGATCCCACCTGAAGATTCAGAGACTCAATGCAATAGTATCCAAGCTACACAAGGTACGGATATTCCCTCAGAATTGGTGTCCCTGATTTCACAACATGATGGTATTCTTGAAGTTCCGAAGACTTTACCTCCTCACATAGGGCCCTTTGATCATAGGATTCCTTTGATATAGTCATCCACACCTGTTAGCAAGAGACTTATAGATATTCTAGACTAGAAAAGATATTATTGAGAAATTGGTCAAGGAAATGTTAGATCAAGGGGTTATTCAGCAAAGTACTAGCGCTTATGCATCTCCAATTGTACTGGTTGGGAAGAAATATGGGAGTTAGAGGCTTTGTGTTGATTATAGAGAGCTCAATCATTTAATAGTGAAAGATAAATTCCCAATTCATATGATAGAGGACTTATTGGATGAGTTAGTACAACCCCGAGTATTCTCTAAGATTGATCTTAGAGCTGGTTATCACCAGTTGAGGATGGCAACATTAGATGTGCATAAAACAGCATTTAAAACTCACGAAGGCCATTATGAGTTTTTGGTTATGCCTTTTGGCCTAACCAATGAACCTTCTTTATATTAATCTCTCATGAATTCTGTTTTTAAACCTTTATTATGGAAGTCAGTTTTGGTTTTCTTCGACGATATATTGATCTACAGTAAGGACATGTCTACTCATTTAGTGTATCTACAAACAGTGGTTGAAATCATGTAGCACCACAAGCTTTATGCTAAGGTTTCTAAATGTGCTTTTAGAGTTCTATAGGTTGAATATTTTGTGTCACTTTATAAGTGATGCTGGAGTTGCAACTGATCCTAAGAAGATAGATATTGTTAAGGCATGGAAGATACCAACAACTGGGAAGCAATTGAGAGGATTCCTTGGTCTTGTAGGTTACTATAGAAGATTCATTAGAGGTTTTGGTGTTATTGCAAGACCCCATGATCAAGCTACGACTGCATTTGAGAAGCTCAAAGACGCACTTGTTACTGCCCCTGTGCTTGCCTTGCCTGACTACACTAAGGTGCTTATTATTGAAACTGATGCAAGTGGGATGGGTATTGGTGTTGTCTTGATGCAACAAGGGCATCAAATTGCCTATATTAGTAGATCCTTGACTCTTAGGCATCAATCTATGTGCGTGTATGACAAAGAGATCTTAACTCTTATCTTTGCTGTGACCAAATGGTCTCATTACCTACTGGGCAACCATTTTGTTGTAAGGACTGATCAAAAGGCCTTGAAATATTTACTTGATCAAAACATTCACACTGATTTCTAGGTTGCTGATATTTCTAAGTTGATGGCCTTTGACTCCTCTATAGAATACAAGAAGGGGCATGAGAATAAGGTTGTCGATGCCTTATCCAGGAATCAAAGATGAATTACTTGCTCTCTCATTGTTGAACCCTCATGACAACCTACTTGATTTGATTAAGCAATCTTGGTATTCTGATCCTATGTTATAGGACTTGATTGCTAAGCTGCAGGTTTAACCTTATAAGTCTTACACCTGGATCAATTCTCAGCTGAGGTGGAAAGTTAGATTAGTTGTGGGAGCTAATGTTCAATTATGGCAGGATATTATTGAGTTATGGAACTCAACTCCTCAAGGAGGGCACTCAGGGATGGATGCTACTGTTAAAAGAATTCAGTCTCTTTTTCATTAGAAATCAATGGTTCATGACATTAGGTCTTTTGTCAATAGATGTGATGTTTGTCAAAGACACAAATATGATGCCTCTGCTTACCCTGGCCTCCTTCAGCCATTGCCTATTCTTGAGGGGGTATGGACAGATATCAGCTTGGATTTCATAGAGGGATTGCCTAAATCAAAAGGGAAGGATGTTATTTTAGTAGTAGTTGACAGACTAAGCAAGTACGGACACTTCATAGGGCTACAACATCCTTATACAGCCTAATCTGTGGATCAAGCTTTCTTGGATAATGTCTTTAAATTACATGGAATGCCTTTGACCATGGTAAGTGACCGAGATCCAGTGTTTATGAGCTCTTTTTGGCAAGAATTATTTAGTCTTCAAGGGGTTAAACTATGTCATTCTACTGCTTATCATCCTCAAACAGATGGACAAATAGAGGTCTTGAACCGAACAATTAAAACATACCTTAGATACCTTTGTTCAGATAATCCTCAAGGGTGGGCTTCCTATTTACCCCTTGCTGAATGGTGGTATAATGCCACTTATCACTCTGCCTCTAAATGCTCCCCTTATGAGGTTCTATATGGACAAAAACCTCCAACACATTTGCCTTACTTAGCTAGCGAAACTCAATTTGAGATGGTGGATAGATCACTGGAAGCTAGGGAGGCCATCATAAAATTGCTTAAGTTCCATTTATCCAGGGCCCAACAGAGGATGAAGGACTTGGCTAACAAGCATATATCTGATAGACAATTTATTGTTGGTGATTGGGTTTACTTAAACTTGCAACCATATAGACAAGTGTCGGTATCTTCCAGGCCCTTCAACAAACTAGCTGCTAAATACTTTAGACCTTATTTGATCATAGCTAAGGCGGGTGCAGTTGCCTACAAACTCTTATTACCAGCTGATGTGTTAATACACAATACATTCCATGTATCTCAGTTGAAGTCTGCCATAAAGTGCCTGCTGTATATTCCCATCCTCCGGTATTACATATGTCCAGTCCTTATTGCCCTTTTTGTCACAACCCAACCAAGAGGCGTGATTAGTGCCGGTTGGGCACCCAGACAAACACTAAAATGGATTTTCATTCACAATAACTAAGGAATTTCACGAAATTTTGATAGAGTTTCCTCTGTTTGTCTGACTATCCTTACCTGCAAACAGCGAATCCAATAGTACCAAACATCACTATATGATCATATACATATATACGGGCCGACAAGGTCACTGCTGCGACAGAATCGGCCAACAAATATATTATACAAACGAGATCATACCAACATGATTTCTCACACCCACATATATCCACAGATCTCTATGCACAAAAAATGGATCTCAAGACGGGACAGAGCCCCGTCATACCCTCGAATATATAAAAATGCAAAATATAAAAAAAGTACGTGTACATATCTATACCAAACGATCTGCTCCTGATGCAAGGGAGCACTTCAATGGTGCGCGAAAGTCCTAAGAAGATGGCCCTCTAACCTGTTTGTCTGTACCTGCGGGCATGAACGTAGCCCCGAAAGGAGGGGGTCAGTACGAAAGGCGTACCAAGTATGTAAAGCAAAAAAGTCTGAAATGTAAGTGCAAGTAACAACCCAAATAAGAACATATAGAAGTCAAACCTGTATGTAAACATCAAAATATTTATTTATTCAAACATCAAAATAATGCATATCGGACGAAAATGATGGCGACCTCCAAACTCGCGCCATACCACAGCATAACACCAGAAGTTTTAAATCTCCGAAATCTCTAACACAAATCCCAACTGTAACAGAGGATAGGTGAACCAGGGAGACGCGCCAAGCATTCACATATCATAATGCATAAAGGTTATCATGCCCGTTTACGGAGCCGAGGCAACGGTGCCACGCATTCCTGTGAGCCAGGGCAAACTCGGCCCAGCACTCACACGTCATGATGCCATCCCAGCCCAGCTCCTTATGCCTCTAAGCTAAGCAAAGCTTGTCCATGGGCAAATCGACCCGTTGTATCCAACCTACCTCAGAAGATATATACATATATACAGATAATCATATATGCGCACGAAATAACTGGCCCGGGAACCGGTGAATGAGGCCAAACGGGCACGAATAGAGTTGTGAGAATCATATGCACACAAAAACTAGTTTCAAATACTTAAAAAAAACTGGTTTCAAATACTTAACAACATACAAAATGTTCACTTTTGAAATCAAATAGTTGTTCTTTTCTGAGATTTTGCCAAAATTGCTCAAA
>JAOTQJ010054834.1:0-14195 GCA_025642045.1 Solanum sejunctum
AACCATGATATGCCAACTAATCATCACTCATTCTCCCAGTGAAGCTCTCCTTGGTCGGGTTCGGTTGATTATATAAGAACACATCAATTGAATCCTATCACCCATTTTCTTTTTCTATTCATCACTACCTTGGTTAGGACAATGACACTAAGCGGTGTTTGGTGTTCACCACCACTAAACAACAAGCATTCCGACAGAAAATGAACAATACATGCAAATACCCAATCCAATAAATAAATATTATCCAGGCTATTAGAATCTAGCCACTCATGGTTGCCACAACCAAAAGTTGTGGGGGTTTAGCTATTTATAGCTAGGGAAAAATCAAAAACAATAAATAGAATAAATATGTTTAAGAAATTACCCAAAGAAAATGAAGAACAAAAACTACCTTGATGTTGAAATCACAATCTAGAAAAATGAGGTTCGATTACAAGTAATTTCAAATACCCAAATTTGGTCTTTAAAGTAAAACCTTAAGTATCTACTCTAAACCCTAGAAAGAAATCTCTAAAATATTCTTAAGAATTTTTAAAATCTGATCTGAATAATTGTCTCCTTTTTGAAACCCTAACTTAAACTATTTATACTATTTACAAAAAGGACTTAAAAATAAATAAGAAAATTTGGTCGGCAGCACTTACGGTTCATTGGTACGACTCATAGAGTGACCTATGATTTGTAATTGGGCTTTCATAGTCAGCACTTGTCATTTTGGGTTTATCTATTATTATCCACACTGTGAGACGTGTCCTAGTATATGACTTGTACTGTCTTCTCATAATCTAACCTTACATTCCTTTGTAAAAATTAATTCAATAATGTTAATCACTATTAGGCCCTCTTCTGCGAGTCGTAGTGAGAACTATGACCCGTACCCTTGGCTAGTATGGCTTACATCAATTTCTCAGATTTTGGATGCTGTTAATCACTTTTTGGATGTTGTTAATCACTATGCGCATCCCCTACAATGCATAGTGTGTCTCGTAGGTCCTCAAATTTAATCAAAATCTACTACTTTTCCAAAAGATTAAGCCAACTTGTATTTTCTGCAAAAACAAAGTCAAAACACATAAAAACCATAAAAAGTCACACTAACAACTTGTAAAATCCTTTGTTTTACATGTAAAATGTGTTGTAACTTGACAGCACATCAACACCCTCAAGTTAGAGCTGTTGCTGGTCCTCAAACAATGACTCGATCTACATAGACAATAAGTAATACATGAAAATTATTCTAATGTCATATACTTTTCTCAATTTCAGCTGAAGTATCCAAACTAGCATTTTCAAAACTTAATTGTATGACTACCAAGCAAAAAAAGCACATGTTGCATTTGGTAATCTGACTATGAAAACCTAAGGAGTATCAACAATTCACAATCACTACACAAGTCATATGCTGATCATGCAATGGAAACACCCTCACACACAAACAAAAAAATCCTCTTTTTCACTCAATAAGGAACGAAAGAAGATTGAGGGACTGTGCAAGCATACTCACTTTCACAAACAAGATTCATGCATTATAAGAAATACCAAAGGCTTGCCCATATACTCACACTGTAGACTATTGGCTAGTTGGATCAGGATCACTTTAAGACTTCATAGGATTGTCACATAGGCTCATGGGGCATTGGTTTGCTATTTTTTGGTAATTAGTGACTAAAAATCATCCTTCAACCATGTTTTTCAACATTTTCACTTAATAACTCAACCATTTTCACTTTGTCCTCCCTTATTCTTCACTTTCAACCATTTTTTGAGTACTTCCTTTTAATCTTTCAGTTTGTGTCTTATTTGTGAACTCATCTTGCTATTCTTCTCATTCTAAGGAAACTTTTCTTCTTTTTCTCTCACCAGGAACATGATTTTCCATTCTTTCTTTCATTCCCAACCAACCACCTCATTTTTTCTTCCAGACAACAACAATAGCCACCATCAACTTAGCCTTTTAGCTTGAGGTGACGTACATAATATCCATTCCCCAAACTAGGGCCACTTTTGGTAGCGACCCTCAACTTAGGCATTTTGCCTCAATCGAGGTTTACATGTTCAAGGATAGATGAGGGCCAATATTAAAGTATTTCACTAAACAAGGTTAGGCTACCTAGGTATCAAGAAGGAAAAGGTACATGTAAGGCTCAAAAATTTGGAACAATGGGTAAACTCTTTCATTTGGTGAGTCATTTAGGCAAAACTAGACTAATTTAAAGAATAATAGCGTAAGATCCCCACTTGACCAACAAAATCTCCAGTCTAACTCAGAGTAGCAAGGCAAGTTCTGAATCAGTATATATTGCATAAATATGACAAAATTACCTCACACACACATGGAATTGCATACATAACCAAGATAGATCCAGAGGTCATGCTTCCAACATTAAGTTATCTTCAGTTCATCAGAGCAAACATTGCCAAACCAATCATATGCAAGATTAAAATAGTAACCAATAATCCCTAAAATTTTATGGAATCCTATTTTCCAAACATTTTGATAAAACCATTCAAACTATAAACATGCCAAAAGTATTACTAGCCATATATACAAAAATTATCTACAACACTTAAACATGCCGGTTCAACATGAAATAAAATCAGCCACAATGAAAAAAAATATGACAAGAGAACCTTGAGATACAAAATATAGGATAGTGGACTAAAAGCTACTCAAACTTCACTCAAGTCCATAACATCCCATACCCCACAAAAAATGAAACTTTGTCCTCAAAGTAGATACACATAATAAAACCAACAAAAACAAATGATTCAAAAAGTAATAAAAACCAAATTATCCAAAAAAAAAATTAAAAGCAGAGTATCCAGATATAGTAGCGAGAAAAAAGTATCCAAAAGTAGTAAGCATGGGGGTAAAAGTAGTAAACACATGGAGCTCAGGCATCAACATCAGTCTGGTCCTAGGCTCTCTCTCTTCTTGGGTGGTCTAGGCTGTAGCTGAAGTCGAGCTACCAGCTCCCTGTAATCTCTGTTGCTCCCGAGCCTACCTCTGCTACTCCATCTATATAGACTCTTTTATCACTTGGTTAGTAATCTACTCCTCTAATCCAATCCTCCTCAGCAGTCCTTTGTCTCTTCTGGCACACATTTGCATCATCACCCTCCAGAGGCCTTTTCCCAGGATCATATGGGCAATCTACGAAAAAATGACTCAAGTCCTCACCCACAGGTACCTTTTCGGGGGTTGCTAATGATGTCGTCAAGTCGGCCTTGGACTTGGCAAACTCCTGTTATATGATAGCCAAATCTATAGGATGAGCTCCCTCAAGCCTCTTCTGGACCTTGCTCTCGAAAGCATTGACCCTGACATCCACTGCGGCAACTATTCAATCTAACTCAGATAGGGTCAGTGCCTTTACCCACTCCTCCGAGGCCCGGACTATTTGATAAAACCATGGCTTGATTTGGTTCATCAGCTTGCCCAGCTAGGCCTCTGTTCTAGTCAATGTACGTACCAAAGCCTAAAATTCAAAAGCAAACATAATAGGTAAGTTTGCAGAAGTAACCTGAGAAGCAAAAGGCTCTGGTATAGGTGTAGCTGTGGAGAGAATTGCCTCAGTGTCAACTACTTTGGATTGATCTAGTGTAGCTGAAATAGAGGTGGTAGGAACTAGAGTCAACCCCTAAATAGCTGGCTTAAGAGGAAATGTCTTAGGCATCAGAGGAGGAATTGCTGTCTAAAGGGCCACTGGATTCTCATTCGCCTTGATAAGGCTAGGGTCCATATTGTGAAAGGTCTTGACATATGGGACTATGCGAAGAGAGATGCTCACTTCAACCTTAATGCATAGTCTGTGTATCATGATAGGTAATGACAATAAGGTATTCATCCAGAGCGCGAACTTGTGAATCTGCTCGACCATGACACACACACAATCAATCTCATAGCAAGCTAAGATATTGGCGAGTAACATGGCTCGCTCAAGAGTGATGACATTATCTGTGAATGTGGGATGAATGCAAGACCAGATAATGGCCCACCAGAATTTAGCTATAAAGGAGAGGTGGGACATCACTATAGGTTTGCGTAGTCGATGATGCATGGAGGCTTGGCATCACCCTCTACCATGTGGCCCTCCACCCATCTGTGGATCTCAATCCTTAAGTCAATATTATTTCAAATCACAACATACGTCATCTTGCCTATCTAGTTGTCATACTCGACTGTGTGCTATGGCACCTTATAGTTAGGCCTAAATTGAACCCAATAGATTGTTTCCTCAGAGACATCTACCCTCTGACCTCTAACGAAGACCCTACACATCCTGGGTTAATCCATCACCTTCTTCCCTTTCGGAAGATGTCAGAGGATAGTAGTGGCATATGTGGCATAGAAGCCTCTAACCACAAAGGGGGGTACTTGCCTAGCTACTCTAATGACCACCGGAGCCTATGCCAATCAATCTCCACCTCCAAAGATGGAACTTTACTGAACGCTGAGTCATGTAACTAGGACTCCTCATGGAACTGGCTGATAGGTTTTCCCTTTCACTTTGGTGATAGTTCCTTTTCATAAATCTCCTATATGCCCTCGATTCCCCATTGGTGATGATGATGATCAATAACATAGATAGATGGGTCAACAAATGACTCTTCTGCTGCTTTATCCTGAGGTGCGTCATCGAACTCTATCAAGTCTAAATTAACATCTGTGTTGGAATAGGAGGTACCCTCAACCATGTGCTCCTCACTTGACCCTCTGGCTGGTCATCATCCGTATTTTCATTACTCAATTATCTGTTAAATTCCCTTACAGCAGCATCTCTAGTTTTCGAGGCCATTATTCCTTAAAATTGCATCATAAATTCTCAATCACCCCTAAAATAATCATCCCAAAAAAAGAAAGAAGCTAAGAGAAACAGAACAAAAAGAGAAACACAAAAAAAATCAACACTACACCAATTGCAGGTTGCAGGTACGAGGAAGAGGTACAACTCATAGGGTGACTAACGAGTTGTACAGTGGACTTGTAGTACAAAGGTACTTTAGAAAAATCATACTCAAAATAGGTATGAGGCACATATACAACTTGTAGCAGGGACTACGAGTTGTAACATAGCCCACACCAATTTCAAGTAACAATTTTAAGCACAATGCATGCTCACAAGACCCCCACTATAACTCATAGTGTATATTATGACTCGTAGGTAGGTCTTGTATGGAATGTGTTAAAGGACCACAACAATATTTATTCCCTACCAGGGGACACTATGATTCGCAGGTCCATCTAAAAGTCGCAGGTAACCCTCGTAGTAGGGAATCTCTAACTTCTGTATTATCTTCAACCTTACCACGCGAATAACAAACAATCAACAAAAGATTTCAAACAACATTTGAAGCAATTTTTCTAACTTAACAAGCACAACGATATCCCATGACCCTTAATCAAGGTCATCATCATGACCAACCAACAAGAGTGATTTCAAAATATAGAATCAAATTAGGGAATTGTAAATAACACAACCCTAATTCTCATTTCTATTCATTAATTTTCTCATGGGTACTTTCAGTACCAATTGAGATTATAATAAAGTTTGTGTGAACAATTTAAACAAAAACATACCTTAAGAGAAGATAATTGATAGTTTAACAAGATGTAAAATAGGAGAGGAAGTCGAAACCATAATGAAACTAACAAAAAAAGTTCATGAAAATGTGTTCGGAGAGTGCCCAAATTCATATTTCCATATAACTAAAAATTTGTGTGTGATATAAAACATTTGACTTTATATTCTGGATCGGGGGTACAATTTAGAGAGAAATGGGTGTAACCTTGATTTTAGAGCAACCATAGCAAAATATCATTTTTTCAAAATTTTATATTCTAGTGAGCATACGCATTCTCTCAATGATGCGGAGCCATATTGAATATGTATTATTTTGCTCCCTGTTTTCTATTTTTTTCCAAAGTTTTAGAGTCTTAGGCCTAAGTCTTCCCATATGTGAAATTGTCTATACTTAGCCATATTTCAACAATATATCATACAAGACATTCCCCAATACTCTCACAAACACATAGAAAAATATTTCACTCAAAATTCAAGTGCCAAAACTCATGCTAGATCTTAATAATTTCACTCAAGCATCAAGTCTCCATTCCAATATTCATCAAGGAATTCTCCAAAGCTAAGTTATGTGGGTTTTAACTATTGGATTCTTTCACTTATGGTGCCTCAGCTCGCTTTTTACAGAAATTGCATATTTGTAAGTTGATTTACTTATTGGTCTTACTTACTGTGAATTTGACTATGAAGTATGTTGGGGTTTCACAAAAGTTTGACTGTTTAAGCATATTTTATGCTATGAATCTTTGATCTATCCTGAGATTTGATGAATGGTTTTAATTTATATTGTATGAGGGTACTAAGTGTTGGTACGTGTTTTTACATTAGATTTTCTTGCATGATATCACTCTTGAATTGCATAATATTATGCTAGCATTTCACACCCATCATGTGTTTGATAAAACGTCCAGTTAATGTATTTTGACTTATTGAAGGACTAAAGTTAGGCATATCAGTTAAGTGACATTATGATGATGAAAGGATGAAATATAGGTGTTGATTTCTTGATATGTATCTATAGTGTTATGAATTGACCATAACCCATTGAGGGGTTGATACCTCAATTTTCTCTTATAGGGGTGGTAAGTCGTCAACCAATTAAGGGGTTGATACCTCAATTGCTTCCGATGGAGGATGGTCATATCCGTCAACCAATTAAGGGGTTGATTTCTCAGTCACTTCTAAGGGGTGGTCTACCTTAGATTCAAAGTACTAAGTTTGCTAGGTCTATGATGGTAGTCTATTCCTTCACATGTAATATGATCTATATAATCATATTTTACTTCAAGCATCATTCATACATATCATATTGTTACTATGCTATCCATTGCTTATGATATTGTATTTTGCCTATGTTTCCTATCTCTTGTTGCATTGCATCCTTCATACTTAGTACATTCAAACATACTAATGTATACAGTATGCCTACATGGTGTTACCATGTAGGAATCGAAGCTCCTCACGATTATCTTTGTCCTCGCCATGGCTAGTACTATCTCTAAAAAGCAAGTTGGTGAGTCCTCAATTTCGGGGATAATGTCTTTGACCTTATGCTAGGTATAAAGACTCCTTTTACTTTACTATAAGGTTTTTACTATGAGGGTGAGCCTGGTTGCTTCTTGGGCCCTGTGAGGTTCTATTTTTAGAGGTTTTATTAGACAAGCTTTTTAATAATGCTATAAGCTTGATTCTCTTTGACTCTTTTGACATTTCAGGATATAAAAGATTTCCCTTAGTCACTTTGCCCTTATTTCTATTCTTTTGTTATTGTTTAATTGCTTTTGTGATGAATGATGTGTAATGACTTATTAAGATACTTGCTTTTGCTTCTTCAGTTTCCCCATTCGTCGTGTTACATCTACGCCCTAGGCTTGAGTCGTGACAAACTTGGTAGCAGAGCATTAGGTTGCTAATGGTCGTTGACATACAACACATCACATTGGTTAGTGTCCTCTTTATGGTTGTGTTGTGCACCACAACTATAAGTTAGTGGCTTTGTGATATTTTAAGAAATATTTCCCTTCTTTGTGATCTATGTTGTGCTATAGAATTTAGGTAAGGTTTCCCCTCTTATGAATGTTCTTTTCTATAATAGAACATGCATAATACAAGAGGAAGAAGAGCCCGCACACCTGAGGAACAACAGGCTCATGGAGACCTCTGGGATGCTCTCACCTTACTAGCTCAAGTTGTGGCTAATCAAGTTAATCAAGGGGCCCAAGGCCCTTATGCTCCTAGAACAACATCTCGCGTGAGGGACTTTATGAGGATGAACCCACCAAAGTTTAATTAATCTAAAGTGGATAAGAACCCTCAAGAATTTATTGATAAGGTACACAAATTGTTGGCTATCATTGGTGTTCGCTTAGAGGAGAAGGTAGAGTTAGTGGCTTACTAACTCAATAGGATGGCCTAACTATGGAATACTCACTGGAAAGAGGAGAAAGGGAATAACAATATTGTTCTTTGGGAGGACTTTAAGGCGGATTTCCTCAACCTGTTCTTTCCTCTTAAACATATGGAGGCTAAGATGATGGCATTCATGAATTTGAAACAAGGATCCATTAGTGTGAGGGATTATTCCCTCAAGTTCAACCAACTCTTAAAATATGCTCCTCACTTGGTTGCCGACCCGAGGTCTAGAATGAACAAGTTTATGATGAGTGTATCCGATTTATTGAATGAGGAGTGCCAAGCCACTATGCTTATTAGTGACATGGATTTATTCTTCTTGATGACTTATGCCAAACAATTATAGGGGGAGTGAAACGACCCTAAAAGTGCCAAAAAATGTGCCTCGTAAATGCTCGAAAATATCATTTCCATATATCTCAAAATTTATGTGTTGTATAAAAGTTTCAACTTTATATTCTTGATAAAGGCAAAAATATTGAGAGGGGAATGGGTCTAACACTGATTTTAAAGGAAAAGAATTGCAATTTTGATTATTCCAAAAATCCCTTATTTAGTGTCAGTCCGCTATAGTGTCCCTATGAGCCTCCATCAAGGACCAGTGTACAACCTTCTCTGCAATTGGTCCTCGACACAGACCTAATATGGACTTGTGTGTTTTGTTGCCAATGATTTTTATCTTGGTCCAAAGCTTTTGGGTCTTGGGCCTAAGCCTTCCCATATGTGAAACTACCTATATTTAGTCTAATTTCACTTTCATATCATACAAGACATTCTCAAATACTCTCTCAAACACTTAAATCATATTTCACCTCAAAATTCAAGTATCCAAATCCCTTTCGGATCTCAAGGAATTCATCCAAGATTCACAACTCCTCTCAAATCTTCTTCAAGGAATTCTCCAAAGTCAAGGTATGTGGGTTTCAACCATTGGGTCCTTTCAGGCATGGTGCCCAATCCTCCTTCTTACATAAAAATTGCACGTTTTCAAGTTGATTTACTTATGAATCTTACTTAGTATGAATTTGACTATGAACTATGTTGGAATTTCATGAAATTATAACTGTTTTAGCATGTTTTGAGCTATAAATCTATGATCTATTGTGGGATTTGATGAAAGGTTTTGGTGTATATTACTTGAGGGTGTTACCTAGTATTGATGGATGGTTTTACATTTGATTTTCATGCATGATTTCATCCCTTAAATTGCATGATTTTACACTAGCTCTACACACTCGCCAAGTGTTTGTTAAAATGTCCAGTTATGGTTTCTTGAGGAATTGAAGTCCCAATGCATATCTTATAAGTTGAATCACTTTATGATGATAAAAGGAATATATGTATATGATATTCTCCTATATAGTGTAGGAAATTGATGCTTGACTCAAGAGGTTAAGAGCCTGAGTAAGCATATCGTGGGGTTTGTACCTTCATAACCATGTTGAGGGGTTTATACCTCAATCACTAGGGCTAGTAGGGTGCGATGATCCACCAATTAATCAAGGGGTTTGTACCTTGATAATCAGGTCGAGGGATTTGTACCTCAATCATAGCAGGTGCTAGGGTGAGACGATCTAGTAACAAATCAAGGGGTTTGTAACTTGATAAACTATGAAATTTAAAATGATGGTCTCTTCTTACATATGTATTATGTTCTATGTAAGCATGATTTACCTCAAGCATCCTCCATGCATGCCATATTATTATATGCTACTCATGGTCTATGCTTATGCATTTTAATTTTGTTGCTTATCTTTTCTTGCATTGTATCCTACATACTTAGTACATTCAAACGTACTAAAGCATACTCTATAGCTACATGATGTCACCATGTAGGAACCAGAGCCCTATTTGAGCATCTTTGTACAGGTGGTTAGTATGATTTCCCTTAAGCTAGTTGGTTAGTCTTCCATTTAGGGGATAATGTTTGTAATCTCATGCTATGTACTAAGATTATTTTATTTGGTATGTATTGACTATGAGGGATTAGCCAGGTTGCTTATCTTGGGCCCCGCTCCTATCTAAGTATTAAAGGTGTTGTTGGACATGTTATATATTGAGCTATGACTCTCTTGTTTGATGTTTATGGTATGAAAAACGCTATTGGTCCTTATTTCTAATCTAATTATGTTGTTTAATTGCTTCCATGACCAAGGATGTATAATGATATGTTAAGAGGCTTGTTTAGGGTCCCTTCAATTATGTTGTTTATCTCTTGTTGTATTACATCTTACATACTTAGTATATTCAAACGTACTAACACATACTCTATGCCTACATGATGTCATCATGTAGGAACCGTAGCCCAACATGAGCATCTTCTTCCACGTGGATAGTACAATTTCTCTCAAGCTAGTTAGTGA
This sequence comes from Solanum sejunctum, assembly GCA_025642045.1. Classification (NCBI taxonomy): domain Eukaryota; kingdom Viridiplantae; phylum Streptophyta; class Magnoliopsida; order Solanales; family Solanaceae; genus Solanum; species Solanum sejunctum. Next base: position 10,358 of record JAOTQJ010054834.1, read on the forward strand.
GTCTGCCATTCCGGGGACAATGTCTATGATCTCATGCTATGTAAAGACTATCTTTTTTTGTATGTATTGACTATGAGGGTGAGCCCGCTTGTCTTAGCCCCCACTCCTATCAAAGTATTAGAGGTATTGTTGGACATATATTGTATTAAGTTATGACTCTCTTGTTTGATGTTTTTGTTATGTACGACACACTTTGTACTTATTTCTAATCTATTTAGGTCGTTTAATTGATTTTGTGAGTAAGGATGTGTAATTGTATGTTAAGAGTATTGTTTGGGGTCCCTTTGAGTTCCCTATTTTCCATATCACGTCTAGGCCCTAGGCCCGGTTAGTTATCGGGAGGAATTGAGGAAGAGGAGGCGTAGTGAGGCCAAAAGGGCCCATTTTGATAGTAAGTTTCAAAGTCCCAAGGATGGTCAGTTTCACTAAGGCCAAGGGTTTTCTCATGCTCCTTATTGGAGGTTTGCCAATGACTTTCCAAGGGCCCAAGGTGATGGTGGCATGGTGCCTAATGCTATATGTCCAAAGTGTGATAGGGTTCACGGTGCCTTATGCTTTGGGGATACCAAAGCTTGTTTTGGGTGTAAGGAAGTAGGACACAAAATGATTGATTATCCATAAAATCACAACAAGGGTAAGGATGTTCATCAACAAGGTCGTGGTGCTAATGCATTTCCTTTGGAGAGAGAAGGCCAACAAGGTGGTGCCCCAAGGAACAATTGGTTCTATTTACTCTGAGGGATACAAAGGGTTAATTAGGTTCTCGATGTCATCACCGATATGTAAAAAGTCTTTGACTTTGATATGTATGTATTTATAAAAATGGGTGCCACTCTTGCTTTTGTTACCCCTCATATTGCCAAAAATTTTCATGCTGAGCCCGAATTATTTTGTGAGTCATATTAGGTATCTACTCCCATTGGTGCATCCATAGTTGCTAGAAAGGTTTATAGAAATTTTCCCATTTGCATTTTGTATAAAATATTGCTTTATGACCTTGTTGATATGGATATGGTAGATTTTGATGTCATTCTTGGGATTAATTGGTTGCATGCTTATTATGCCTCTATTCATTATAGAACCCCAGGGGTCAAATTCTATTTCCCAAGTTGACCCAAAACATGGATATGTTTATGTGGATCGATAAGTGTGAAAGGAGTTTACAAATCTTGAAGGATAAGCTTGTCTTAGCTCCTATCTTATCTTTACCAGAAAGGTTGGAAGGGTCTGTTGTGTATTTTGATGCCTCCCGGGTCGGTTTAGTTGTGTTTTGATACAAAATAGTAAGGTGATAACCTATGCTTCTAGATAACTAAAAGTGCATGAAAAGAATTATCCTACCCATGATCTTGAATTGTTTGTCGTGGTGTTTTCATTGAAAATTTTGCGTCATTATTTGTATGGGTTGCCCTTGTCCATCATAAAGGATCATATTGCTCAATTCACTTCATACTTTTGGAGGTCCTTCAAAGGAGGTCTTGGTACCAAGATTAAGCTAAGTACGGCCTTTCACCCTCAAACAGATGGACAAGCTGAAAGAACTATCCAAACTCTTAAGGATATTCTTAGAGCTTGTGTTTTGGAGTTAAAGGGTAGTTGGAATGATCATCTTCTATTGATTGAGTTTGATTATAATAATAACTATCAATCTAGCAATAGTATGACTCTTTTTAAGGTCCTCTATGATAGGCGTTATAGGTCACCGGTTGGGTGATTTGAAGTGGGAAAAATGACTTTGTTAGATCCATATCTGGTCATAGAGGCTATGGAGAAGGTAAAGTTGTTTATAGAGATGTTAAGAACAATCCAAAGTCATCAAAAGTCCTATACCGATGTGAGGAGAAGGGAGCTTGAAATTAAAGTTGGTGATTAGTCTATTTGAAGGTCTCACCTATGAAGGGTGTGGTTTATTTTGGTTAAAAGGGTAAGTTGAGTCCAATATATGTTGGTCCTTATAGGGTGATGAGGAGTATTGGCAAGGTATCTTATGAGTTGGAGTTGCCTACTTAAATGGACATAGTTTATCCAGTCTTTCATGTATTCATGTTAAGGAAATATGTGGGTGATCTGAATGCTATTATTCCATTAGATGTTGTGGGGTTTGTTAAGATAACAAGACCTATGAAGAGCTTTTAGTAGAGATTTTGGATAGACAAGTGAAGTGGTTGAGGAACAAGGATGTGGATTCCGTTAAGGTCCTTTTGAGGAATCAACATGGGAGACCGAGGCGGACATGCAAAAGTGATATCCCTATATATTCCATTATACTCAAGCCTAAGGTACAAATTCTAACTTCCCTATGTGATTTAAAGTGTTATGTTTCATCATCTATGTCATTTGCATGCATTCATGTTTATGTTTACAAGTTCATGGTGATTTTGACCATTATTTTGAAATTTTGAAAATGGTGTTTAAGTGTGTTGATACATTCTTGTTTGGGCTGATTTCTTCATAATTAATCATCATATTTATGTTTCATTGACATTCAGGGATAAATGATCCCAAGGGGGAGATATTGATATTACCCTAAAAAGTGCACGAAAATGTGACCCAAAACTGTCAAAATTCATAATTTCCATATATCTCAAAATTCGTGTCTGATATCGAAAATCTGACTTCACATTCCTTATCAAGGGATGAAATTGAGTGGGAAATGGGTCTAACTCCAATTTTATAGAAACCATAGTGAAATTCGATTTCACCAAAATTTTACATTCCAGTGAGGGTAAGGTTCTCGCTGCTACATGGAACCGTCGCGGTGATGTGTTATTTTGCTGCCAATTTTTTGTTTTACTCCAAGTCTTTTGGCTCTTGGGACTAAGTCTTCCCATATGTGAAATACATATACTTAGTCATATTTTAACACCATATCGTATAAGACATTCCCCAATATTCTGTCAAATATTTAGACAAATATTTCACTCAAAATTCAAGTGCCGAAACTCATTCTGGATCTTAAGGATTTCACTCAAGCATCAAGTCTCCATTCCAATCTTCATCAAGGAATTGTCCAAAGCTAAGGTATGTGGGTTTCAACCAGTGGGTTCTTCTACCCATGGTGCCCAAGCTCCCTTTTTTCATAAATTGCATGTTTCTAAGTTGATTTACATATGAGTCTTACTTACTATGAATTTGACTATGAACTATGTTGGGGTTTCATAAAAGTGTGATTGTTTAAGCATGTTTTAGGATATTAAACTTTCATTTATCTTGAGATTTTGTGAATAGTTTTAATGTATATTGTATGAGGGTACTACAAATTATTGGTATGTGGTTTTACATTGAATGTTCTTGCAAGATATCACTCTTGAATTGAATGATCTATACTAGCATTTCATACCCACCATGTGTTTGATAAAATGTGCGATTAAAGTATCTTGAGTTGTTGAAGGCCTAAACCTTGGCATATGAGTTAGGTGACTTTATGACGATCATAGGATTATATGTAAGTGTTGATTTCATGATATGTATTTATAGTGTTGTGAATTGACCATAAACAATTGAGAGGTTGATACCTCAATTTCCTCGGATAGGGGTGGTAAGCCATCAACCAGTTAAGGGTTTGATAGCTCAATCACTTCCGGCGGAGGGTGATCATGTCCATCAATCAGTTAGGGGTTGATGCCTCATTCACTTCCAATGGAGGGTGTTCATGTCCATCAACCAATCGAGGGGTTGATTTCTCCATCACTTCTAAGGGATGATATACCTTAGATTCCAAGTACTAATTTTTCTTTCTATGATGACGATCTCTTCCTTCACATGTAATATGATCTATATAAGCATGTTTTACTTTAAGCATCATTCACATGTCATATTTTTATAATGCTATCCATTG